>JAQQZS010000010.1:7233203-7250281 GCA_030068045.1 Platyallabes tihoni | reverse complement strand
GGGGCTTCTCTGGGCCCCCTCTCAGTCATGGGCCCCGAGAATCGTCATCCTTTACCCCCCCTTTACAGCGCCCCTGCCTGTAACCATGTCAAATTCATGGTGCAATCTCTTAACAGTTTAGCACTTTAGAATAATACACTTTTCAGGTGAAATCGAAATTATCCAAGTTTCATCTGAATGACAATTAAGACCATAAATATATTTGAATTAAAAAAAGTTAAGGACACTATGGCTTTAATTTTTATTTAGCAAATGTGTTTCTTTTTATCTGATAAAAGTATAAATGTGTATGCATATTTGAAAAAAACCAAGCATGGATTGGGAGATTCGAAGAATTAAGTATTATGAACAATGGTGTAATATAATAGTATGTGAAAATTTACTTTTTTACATAGGTGAAGCACTTTTTAGCACACATGCCATGTTTTGACCAGCCTGGCCATTCTTCTTTGACCTCTGTCATTAAACCAGTGTTAACCCTTACTAAAATACCATTTGCTCACTGCTTTATGTTGCTGCTGTGCTTCAAAGTGCCAGAAGATTAGAACTCTTAAAGAGTTAGAAGAGTCACCAAGATGACATTTTTCCCATTCTGATGCTTGATGTGGAAAATTATTGAAGCCCTAGACCCGTATGAATCTACAGAAATTTATGCATAGTCCTTCAATTTGATTTAACCATAAAGCACCAATGGAAGCACTGAACGAAACCATTATCATTATTTCGCGCTAATAACAATATACCAGATAAAAAGTGTAGAGGCTAAATGTGACATTTGCATCTGAAGCCTGGTGTCGTCTTTCAATATTAGGACCAAGAAAGTGTCAATCAGGCTGCCAAGGGAGTATAAAATCAGGAAAAATGAATGCAACAGCATTAAGTCAGAGGGTTTACAGAAAGGTCAGGTTATATTTTCTTTAAATCGAAAAAAAGAAAAAAATCGAAAAGTCTGAGTTCTGGAAGGATGCTTTTAGAAGCGATGAGATGGATATTAATATACACAATACATCACAGTACAGAATTTTATGAAGTATACAGGAATAGCTTACCTGCTCATATTTAAACTTAGATTAAAGTATAGTCTCAAAAAAAGTACAAAGTTTCAGAGGGGTAGAAAGTGAAATGCTCTTGACTGACCACATTAATCACCTGACCTGGACCCAATTTGTCTACATTTGATTTATTGAAAATATTTTAGAAGAGCTAAAATTCTTTCAAGATGTTAAAATATATCCCTTGTTTTTGTTTAGTTTTTTCATATCCAGTTTAATGGACTGCAGTCTTATGCACATCTCAAAAATTGCATTACTGACATTGGATACTTTTCAGTGCAGATGGAAATCCAAAGGTCCGTCTAGACATTCTGATTTGTCAGAAGTTGCTTATTAATTTTCTAAAACAGCAGCTCTAAAAGCAATTCTGTCTGTAGTTCAAATCTCAGATTTATAATGGACTCATCCTAATATATTACCATTTATATAATAAATAAAATAGGAAACTGTACAGTGCTGGCCAGTATTGAGACAAAGGTGAAATTCAATGTTTTAATGGCGTCCTCAAATGTTAAACTTAAAATCATTTATTTTATGCAACGACAAAGCAATCGATATTTCATATGAAGTCTTTTATTCTTCAAAACCTGCTGGATCCGACTGCGCTTAGAGTCAATAAGATGTGTACAGTTCTCTGGTTTTACAGGTTTAGTCCATGCCAGCTTGACTGCTTCCTGAACATCATATAATGAAAAAGTTTTTTTTTTTTTTTTATTGCAACTGATTTCAGTAGTTTTCTATTGAATTTAGGAATTCTGGAGATGACCCACGCCATGGTTCCAGTAGCTGAATACCATTGTCACGTATGCACATTTACTGTTCATATACAGTAAACTGATACATAATGTATAAAGCATAACATACAGCTCTTAATATTATTCAGTGCTGAAAATCAATTGTTTTTCACAATTAGAAAATAAGCATTTATTTACAAGAAATAATTCATTCATTCATCTTATATAGTGCTTATCCTATACAGCAATAGGATAAGACTGGAGCCTATCTCAGGAGACTTAGGGCATGAGGCGGTGTACAACCTGGACTGGGTGACAATCCATCACAGGGCAAACATGTGTAGACACCACACACTCATTCACACACCATGAGCAATTTGGAATAACCAGTTAGCCTAATCGGCTTTGGATTATGAGAGGAAACTCACCAAGCATGGGAAGAACATACTGTACAAACTCCATTTTCAACCACTATGCCACCATGACACATAGAATAATTCAGTTTCACTCTTGGTATCTCTCGGCGAAAGGGGTGGATCGGTGTTTAAGCGGTTGGACCAGGAGGTCTCTGGTTCGAGTCCTGATGCCTCCAAGTTGCAGTTGTTGGACCCTTGAGCATTCCCTTCACCCGCAAGTGCTCAGATACAATCGGGTGTCAAACTGTCAACCCCACCCTGTAAAAAACTGTCACACAAACAGCTAATAGATATGCGTCGGCACGTAGACGGAACCACATATTATTAATAGTATTACTCTCTCTCTCTCTATCTATCCATCTATCTATCTATCTATCTATCTAATATGTGGTTCTGTCTAAAACGTACATGTATACGTTTTTTTTTGTTTGTTTGTATTTTTTAAAATAGATTTTAGAATTGGTTCTATTTTCCAAAATTCTATAATAAATGATGGATGGCCAGCAAGTGATGCAGTCAGTAAATTCATGCGTATACAGTATTACAAAGCTTTTCACTGAATTTATTACTCAAGATTCAAAGATTCAAGATTCAAAATAACTTTTTTTATAACTCTATTAATCCCAGAGGAAAATTGCTTATTCTTGGTTAAAGTTGCTCATAGTTTTTTTTTTTATAATTAAAATTTATAATTAAATTTTTTTTTAATTAAAATTTTTATAATTTTTTTTTATTATTATTATTTTTTTTTTCTTATTCTTGGTTAAAGTTGCTCATAGTTTTTTTTTATAACTCTATTAATCCCAGAGGAAAATTGCTTATTCTTGGTTAAAGTTGCTCATAGTTGTTATTGAGTAGAAAGGCAAAGTAACACATAACAATAATAATAATTGAATAAACTGTAAAGAGTCCTACAACAGTAAGTACCATAATATGACTCAAGAGGGTTTGTAAATATTGCACAGTAATCTAATATATGTATGTAATATTGTATTATTATATGTAATATTGTATTGCATATTTTATTGAGATGTAATATTGCAATTATAATATTATTAATACAGGTAACATTTAGATATACACCATTTAGGCTTTATAAAATGGGACTGGGATTTTATTTTAAAAAAAGGACACAAAGTGTTGGAAAAGTTGGAATACTGGGGACTTTTCTCCTTTTTAGAAACAGATTATAAAACTAGTCACCTTAACCATTAGAAAAGTAGTCTAAAGCAGGGGGCTGCTCTGGCATTAGCTGAGTTCATCACTTCAATGAGAATTATTCTCACAAATTGAAGAAAAAATCAGGTAAAAGCATATCTTAGACTTGTTAAAATTAATGGTAGACATGGCGTGCTTTGAAGATCTTATCACAAGAAGAAATGAAGGCAGGGGAAAGTGTTACCAGGTCAGGTCCCATTTCCTTTATTTTATACACCATGAACTACTAATGTCCAATAAACCCCATTCGATATGTCACATTGGTATCCTGCATTTTTATATATAATATATATATATTACTTTTTCTTCTTCTTTCCTCATCTTTTTCTAATCAATTAATTTATTTTGTTTTAGTTTCTAGAGATGAAACCTTTCTTAATATTCGCATTACTGAATGTCATCTGTGGTTGTATCATGTGCTTCATATCTGACTGCTTGCATATACTGTACGGCCTTAACGAGCACAGAAATATTAAGTTCTACATCAGTACTTGATAAAAATAAATAAATAAATAAATCTACTGATTTGAGCTCACGTGCCATGCCCCAGTGTAGCATAATGACTCATTTATACTGCAGATGGCCTGCCACATAACCGTTATAATCCAGCATGTTTCCCACGCCTACCACAGCAGACATTTGAGAAAATCACTACATTCCCTCCTGTGGCTTTTTTCAAGTAATTAATTCAATGTAGTGATTAAAACACTTTGTAATTGTCAAACTGTCTGTACCATAATTAAATCAGTGTATTTTTCCCCCTTCATCCTTTTCCAGTTCCTGCTGTCTTTTCTCGTACCTGTGATGAAATTATCTGCTCAAGGTAAGACAGTTCATCTCGGTGACAAAAGACAGGATGAAAACGATGCGACTCTAATTACTGGCCTTTAACCAGATGAAAGTCCCGATAGACTCGGTGAGATCAAGAGAACGTTCCCGCTGAAATAACCTAAACGGCTCCCTCTGACAGGCTGGGTCTTAGGGGCATTAATGAAGGATGTTTCAACATGATGTTTCAGCACTAGTTTTGCTAAAATGATCAACACTAATAATGATCCCTGTATGATAAGGAGCATTACATTAGACTGCATTGACACAGCACGCGATTGCATCCTTATTTCTCAAAAAAAGGCTTTTCTCCACGCGGCTAATCCTTTAAGACCCTTCCGAAACCGCCTTTTGTCCTTTCTCTAAGAAAATGCTTGCAATTTGCCAGGAAAATAATGTGTGTTCCCATAGCCACAGGCTCTTTTCCTTTCAATATGCACAATTAAGTCTGGCACTTGACCCTTCACCTCATGCTGGTCCAACTTAAACAAATAATTACGTTGTGTTGTAGAGCGCTCTCGGCTGTGGCAAGTTTCCAGCTGCATGGTTCTCAGAGTCACTGGTGCGAGTCAAAACTTCTTATTCCTACTTAGACATGATATAATGAGATTTTAGAAGTGTTTGCTTTGTGCTTGCTAAAACAGCAAGAAAAAAAAAAAGCCTTGTGTTCCGGGCAGTTTTTGAGTTACAGTAGTTTGGCTGCATGGAAAATTAGACTAGTTTTACTGTAGATGTTGGACAAAAGAGAACCGAGGTGTGGACTAAAATGATGTAGGGATCAGAGTTTATGTGGAAGATTTGAAAACACCTTGATGTCTTTTTTTTTTAATGAAGCTATTTCCGAGTACATGAAGCTAGATTTAGCGGCTACACTGGGTAAGTTTGGTCTTCTTCATTAGAGTTTGTTTTAATGCACTGATTACTCGTTGATATCAATTTGCATGAAAATGAAAGGTCCACAAGAATTTCTTTATAAAATTTTATTAAACCTAACAATATCTGTGTTCTCCTTTAAATCTAAATACAATCCTTGGATTGAGCAGCGCTGTGTGACAGAGTGCGTTCAGTGCCGCGGGCTGCACATCGCTATCCAAGCCCACTCAGCAACTTTAGAGTCAGATCAGTGACAAGTCGGATCCTGATGGAAAAAAAAAATGAATAAATAAAAAACTTCCAGACGCTGCTGTAGTCATTATATGCTCCGTCCATCGTTAAGCTATGGGATAAGGAGTTTCCACACCACGCTGAATACTCTAACTTTCAGAATCAATGATTTCGGCTGAGGATCCGGCTTATCCGCATGAGTGCATTTTAAGAATTGATACATCTTTAAGCGGTGGAAGATATTGCACAGCTTTGTTTTTTGTTTTTTTTTTTGCACCTGCAGTGTTTATTTACTCACACTGTGGCCTAAACTTACATAGTTGTTTTACAAGTAACACGATTATAAGTTGTTCGATAAAATTCACTGTGAAACATTGATTCGCTGCATTGATTAAACATTTAAACTGCTTATTAAGTTGTGTTAAGTGAAGGATGAAAATGTAACCACCGCAACATGACGTCAGGTATTTTTCTAGGTGAATATTCAGCCTGGTGTTTTTCTAGCTTAATTGAAGTTACATTTAATTCAGTTGTACTTTATAATCAGCAGCTCCGCACTCATATTGACAAGGATTCACATGAAGGATTCGATTGCTGTTGTTTTATTTATTTATTTAAAGGCATATAAGAGGAAATTGTGCTTTTTATAACTCAGGTGAAGTATTATTAATAATAATAATTAATAACAATAATTATTATTAAATTTTTGGTACTATTTTTATTGATGTATAAATGTGCCTTTTTATCTGCACACTTGCAATATTATAATAAAGTTTTTTTGGTGCCATTTTCTTAATTGATTATTTAATTGATTTAATTGATTCACTTATCATATTGCATATTTTTATTTCATGCTAATTCAATTAATTGTAATTATCATTTAATTGTAAGTGATTGTAAATACTTGCATATTAATATTTTAATAAGTTTTGTTCATCTTAAGTTTTATTAAAAATACTAAGTCCCAAATGGTATGTTGTTTTGTTTTGTTTAAAGCAGTGAAGGCCTTTATGTTGGACATATACTTTGAAAATCAACACTGCATATAACACAGTTGCTTTCAAGAAAAAGCCTAGCATTCCTTTAAGTTCATCTACAAAAAAACTTGTAACTTGTGCGCACCTAATAAATTACTTTTTCCTACAATAAGATAAATGTCTTGTGCACACAAAATATAAAAAAAGACACCTTTTGATACTTTAGTAGGTCTTTGTAAAATGCAAAGTTTTGCCAGACATTCATTTTATTAAGATCTGGTGGACTGGTCTGTAATAGTTGTCATGCCTGAATAACGTCCTGTCTGTCTTTTAAAAAGGTGCAACGAAGCCAATTTAAAAGCCATTTAGCAGCTTGTGGTGGCGAGAGCTTGGTTTGGTGTCGGTCTGTGAAGTAGGAAAGAACGCACACCTGATGAGAATGTGTCTAAGTACTGCATGACTGTTTGCAGTGAGCTGGGAAAGCATTAAAAAGAGTGAGCACATCAATCAAGTGTGTGTGGGTGTGTGTGGGTGCGGGTCTAGTAAAATCAAAATAAGCAAAGGAGTTAACTGACTTATCTGCTAATATCTGCTACCCGTGTCCATCTTCTGTCCATTGACCTGTAAAGAAAAATGGCACCTCCGTACCAGCTTTGCTGAAAAATAATGAATTACCGTATAAGCCACCCTATTCTTTCATGAAATATTCCACATACTGTATCAGTGAAAAACTATTTCTGTCCAAAGACTTTCTCTCCAGGCGTGTTAATTAACTTGTGAGATGTTTTATATGTTTTCTTATATTTCATTTTATAATTATTGTTTTCTTTTTTGTGAGGTTGGCTCCAATCTGCTTTAGTAAGACCTCCATTGTTCAGTGCTGATTTGCTTAGAATGAAACAATCCACACAATTAAAACATGTTAAAACTTTGGCAATCCAATTTTTCAATTATCTGGACCAAATCCACTATGCTCCCACTCATCCCAAAACTATCTCAAACTCTCTGAAACGACAGTACAAACTCTTCCCATCTCCATTGACACGGACCACCTGATCACCTGTTTCAGTATTAACATTTCCTCCAAGCTGTCAGTCTTAACTCTAATTACTACTGAGTATATGTTAGTCACGCTACTAATTGGTGCTATATTTTTACAAACCGACTGTATGTTCCAGCAAAATGTACTTTCTTGGAAATCTCTAAGCATGACATTTTCCAGAGAGAGTTAACAAAAAAACTTGTGAATAGCCAGCTCACACCATGAGAGCTTTAAATTTGCTTAACTTTTCAAGAGAAAGAAGAAACCCTTTCTGGAACAGTGTCTCTCTGTTATGTGCCTGGCCTGCAAATCGAGGGGTGTCACCTCCCCCAATTATGAAAGCGTCCCATTTATTTGTCTCTGCAAAAAGCTGCATCCTGTTGCGTACATTATTCGGAATCGCCGCTGGAAGAATCGAGAGTGTGTTTTTCTGGCAATAAGCCACATCAGTTTGTCTCAGAAGGAGTTCTTCCAAATTCCCTGCAGTTCCTGCCTCAAGTGTTTTTTTTTAGTGGCTTCCAATCCATCATGAAAAACAAGGCAGGAGATAAACATGCCATGCTTGTTTAACAAGTCTTAGAAAATGGAAATCAGATTTGCCAAGTGGATTGACACTAGTGTTTGTCTTAAAATTAAATTAAATACTTGGCTGACCTCTCCTTCAAGGAATTCTGGTGTAAAATATATTTACTTTTGTACAGTAATTGAAAAGACAAGCACCCAAGTACACTGCGGATGGAAGTTCCCTAATTAAATACTTGTTTGTAATAGCACAAAAGAGTTTCACAAAGCAGCAGGCTCTATAAAAGTCCCAGTGGTGGGAGACTCTTTAAGAGCACACCTTAGAAGAACCATGATAAAGATTGAAGTAACGGAATCAGACACAAATGCTTTGCAGATGCTTTACAAATTAGTTGTTTGTGTAACAACCTGAGCAGCAACCTCATTTCCCCTCTTCTCCATTCCAACCACTCAGCAATCAGCATCACCAGCATACTAATCACTGGACTGATCATCTGTCATCATCTCCACGCATGCCTAAAGTTAAATGTTATTTTTATACTTGATTGATCCATAGGTCACTGTGTGCCTTAACAACCAAAACACGTTTTTCTTAAACTGGTCAGGTACAGAGACTGGACTGAAAGTGAGAGCCAAGAACTTGCCAAAAAAGACATCTGGGTTATAAAATTAGACATTACAAAAACCAGGACATCTGCCACTTAGGGAACAAAATGTGAAGAAATGAGGGCTGGCTCAAGTTAAACAAAATTAAAGTTTCAAGCCAACTTAAATGAGGTCTAGCTAAGGTCAAGAAACTGAAAGATGACAAAGAATGTTGTCAGTGCATATTACAGATGCGGATACATTGCAGTATACAGATGTTTTTAGTATGAGTACAGCCTGGAGTCAGAACCAGACTTTCCTTCACTGCTAGTCATCACTGACATTACAGTAACACTATTGGCGTTTATTAATTAACTGCATGCTTTTATTAGAGAGAAAAGCTTTTAAGAGTCTCTTGGTGGTCCTGAAATTCATATTACTTCTCTAGAATGTAGCTTTAATGGCTGAGCTGTAATTGAAGATGATCACACATGGGCTACAAGAATAAAAGCGAGGTTAACAGTCGGACCTTGACTCAGACAGAATAAAGAACCTTAAGATGGAACAAGGTTCAAAGAATTAAGAATTTCTCAGCATGATGAACCAAAAAATCCAGCTTTTTTTAAAAAAATATTTTTTAATGGAAAAAAATATACAAGTGGCACTGGGGGCATCAGCATGACACTGGTGCAAAGAAAAAACTTAAAATAGGAAACTTATAAAACTCATGTGAAAAATGGACATGTCAGTACAAAGCAACATAGGTAACTAAAGAACTGAGTACCAATGTCAGGCCTATTACTTACAGTCTGCCGTGGCATCTCCCATGCCACATACAAACTTGGCCAATAAGAACTACAACTCCCAGTGCACATGGAGTAGTCCTAAGCAAGACACACCTGATGGCAATCACACTTATTCATATAAATATAATTCAGAAACAATGGAGCGGTATGAAGTGTACACTTCTGTAAGTCGCTCTGGATTATAGTGTCTGCCAAATGCCTAAATGTAAATGTTGTAAGTTTTAGATGGTACCAAGCCATACGGTATCTGTTCAATTTCTGTACTGTGTTTGTTTTGCTTTAGATTGGATTGTGATTTCTGCCTAACCTTACCATGCTGTTTGCTGAGCCACTGTGTTACGGAAGGACCGACACAACAAACAGAATGGAGGCAATAAACCCGAACGGGCACTTTTATTAACAATGATAAATAGCAGAACGGTGATGGTGAGTGACTGAATGAACTGGAAAGTCTTATGTGATATTGATGGAGCTGGTGGATGGAGGATCAGGAATGGCTGACGGGGCAGACATGATGTGGATCCTGGAGGAACACGGAGACGAAGAAGCACAGAGATGAGCTTTCCAGCATGAAGCGTGGGCAGCATGGAGTCCTTGTCCGTATTGGAGTCCAGACAATGAGTGAAGGGAAGTGATGTGTATATATGTGTGTAGGTGATGAGGTGCAGGTGTGTGTGATCAGTATTCGGGAGATTGGGAGCGTTGATTGGGGGCGGAGCCTGGCGTGTCCGTGACACACTGACCCTTGTCTGTCCCTCATATTGATTAGTGGTTTACCCTTGTTTGATTTGATTGCCTGAGTGAGTGTTTTACCTCAAAAACACACTGTTTTACAGTACCTGCACTTGCAGCCTTCTGCGCTTATAAACTTTACTAAAATCATGTTTACACACCGTGTACACAATTGTGGGATTTCATTTGGAATTAATTATTCTGGCTGTCTTTGGTTCGAAAGATCATACTGTATAAATATTTACACTGGGAAGGTTTCTCATATTCAACATTAAGTTATGCATAAATATGCATTATGCATAAGATTTTCAGAAATTTTGCAGTCTGATGCCATTTTGAGAGAATTTGAATGGCATGGATATTTGAAGGATATGTAGTATATCCAATGATAATGCAGTACATACTACAAAATACCATAGGGAAAGTATGATATTTGCTTAGTATATAGTACTAATACAGGATGGTACACTGTGTATGTGATTTGAATATATTGAATATAAGACTTTCTGTAGAAAGTTATAAAAAAAAAAATTAAAAAAAAAACAAGACAAAATACATATATATACCTAGCAGGGAAACAGGTCGGTGGATGATGCTGTAAACATAGCACTGCATTACATCCAACATTTTTACTCTCAAGGGACTTATGCACAAGTCTTGTTGATAGACCTAAGTCCTGCGTTTAACTCCATCCTCCGCACCAAGCGCCGGCTCACAAATGTCAGTGAATTACCCGGTTTTTGGCAGATAGGAGGCAACAGGTGAGGTTGGGTAAAATTGTATCCAACACCCAGTTAATTAGCACTGGTGCTCCCCAGGGATGTGTGCTTCCCCCATTGCTTTTTTCCCCCACAACACACTGTACCTCAAGAGACCCTTCTGTCAAAGTTCTGAAGTTTGCAAACAACACTACAGTCATCAGTCTTATCCATGATGGGGATAAATCTACATACAGAAAGGAAGTGGAACAGCTGGCCCTGGGGTGAGGACAAAATAGTCTGGAGCTGAAAACATTCTAAACAATTGAGCTGACAATACATTTCATGATAATCCACCCTCCCCTGCACTCTCTTACTAAATGTGCATATATATATATATATATATTTACTCAATCTCCCAGGACCTGAAGTGAGCATTCAACATTGACGGTATCTCCTGCCCCTGTCACTGAGCCATATTCCCACTACATCTGTAAAAATAGGGTGTACTCAATAGGGTGACTCAAATCTTATACAACTTGGCAGGAATCTAGTAGAAAGCAGTTTCTGGACATGTTTAAAAAAGTCTGGTGTGTACATGGTCTAAGGAAGACACGTGGGAAGAACGCAATAGGGACATATTAATGATGGAATCAATTAGTTAATGTATAACCAACGCCTCAAGGTGTTACAGTACTTCATTGATGTAGTACAAGTATGGCACACACAGGAAAGGTTGAATGCTGTTCTGACTGACTTGTCATTGTGATGTCACTGCATTGTGGCTACATCAGTGGAGTTCTCACATAGCTTTCGTAGTGACCTATGGTAGGTCTATGCCACGTTGTAGAAGACTGCATTAAGTTCATACTGTGTTGTAAGAGCATGGTGCAATCTCTTTGGACCTGGTGAGAGCTGCATTCCCCAGTCTACTCAAATATCTACTGATCCAGTTCTACAGAGAAATTATCGAGTCAGTTCTTTGCACCTCCATCACTGTCTGGTTTGGGTCGGCAGCCAAACAAGAGAGGAACAGACTATGATAGACAGTCATGACTGTGGAGAAAAATCATTGGCACTGACCTGCCCTTCATGCTGAACCTGTATACTTTAAGGGTCAAGAGTAGCCTGAAGAAAATTTCTGCAGAGCCCACCCACACTGGACATAATCTTTTTGAACTCCTCTCTGGATGGCGTTATGAAAAACTATGCAAAAACTACTTGACTCAACAATAGTTTCATACCATTTGCCATTAACATTATGAACAGGTAGTACGTTTAGTACTATACTGTACTACTGTGTTCAATCCAGAGCAATTACTGTAAATACACCCACTTTCTGTTTACTTCTTGTATTCTATTTTTGACTTCATTCTTGACCATACTGTTCGCATGTATAATGTATGCATGTGTATACTGTAGGTCAGGACTCTGTGTAGGCCAGTCAAGTTGTTCCACATCAAACTCGTTTATCCATGTCTTTATGGACCTTGCTTTGTGCACTGGCGCACAGGCATGTTGGAACAGGAAGGAGCCAAACTGTTCCCACAAAGTTGAGGGCATGAAATTGTCCAAAATGTCTTGGTATGCTGAAGCATTAAGAGTTCCTTTCAATGGAATTTAGGGGCTGACCCTATTGACCGAAAAAACAACTCCACACCAGTTTCAACATGACTGTATTTATGAGGTCAATAAAACAATCCTTGCTATTATAAAATATTAATTTTATCCCAATTAAGCTGTTACTCCAAATATAACAATTATACAATTTTATATAATTGTACAATTATTTTATTTATACAATTTATACAAAACTTGGGAGTGTGAAGACCAGTGGTGATTACTATAGTATTTATTCTCATTTTACAACAACGGTAGGACTTCCGGTCAACATTCACTCATGCATTCACACATTACGGGCAATTTGAGACCTCTAATTGGACTAATCTAATGCTGTCTTTGGGCTTTTGGAGAAAGCTGGAGTACCCGGAGGAAACCCACCAAGCACAGGGAGAACATGCAAACTTAATTCCCATAGACCTCAAGGCGGGAATCGAACACGAACCCTGAAGGTGCAAGGCAACAGTGCTAACCACTAAGCCACCATGCCGAAATAAGAATTATACCTCGTTCAAATGATTAGTTCAAACTATTTTTTTATTTATGTGAATACAATTACAATTCCTTGTTTATATATGATTAATTGAGGCAGAAATCTGAGATTCATACACAATAAGAGTATGGGCACTAGCAACGCTATAAGAAAGATGAAAAAGAAGTCATCTTGGACTAAATGTTGATTAAGTATTGTTGTTGGGTTTTTTTTTCACTTGATACACAACAATTGATATGAAAATGCCAGGTTGCTGTGATAATCTGACCAAGACGGGTTGTTCTGCTGCATCTAAACCTTCCAGTGTTTTTCAGATCAAGTCCTAATGTTTGAATCAATAACAGTGCATACAGTGGTGCTTTTTATGCCTTCTTTTTATCCTGTACCAAAAACTGGTCATACACTAGCTCTAGTGAAACAGTCCTCTTAAATATGCATTCTGATGACCTCGGTATACTTGGAAAAACATGTGTGCATGCGCACACACACACACACACACACACACACACACACACAAACACACACACAGCTCAGTTCAAGGGTTCATTAGTCTTTTCTGTAAAAAAAAAAGAAAAAGAAAAGAATTGTGAAGAACTCGCCTTCGTTTCACATGCGTTGATTATATGCTCAGGCATTTTCTCAGCCGGTTCCTTTTCTAGGCTTGTCCTTAACCAGCAAACTCCACTTCACAACTTCATCAACTATACCAGCCTGGCCATACACGCACAGTACTGACCAATGGGACCTTCGGAGGGAGAGAGGGAGAGAGAGAGAAGTTGAATCTAGCCTGTTTTTTTAGGGCAAAGTTCTCAATAATCACTGATCAGAAATGTATTTGTTTGTATCTTTTTTTTATGCTAATGTGTTTATTCTAATATTTTATAGCTACTATTCCTAATTCCCCACATAAGCCCACAAAAACACATCTTGTTGTTTAACAGCAACAACAACTAACAAAAATCAATTAGCTTTGTAAGGTTCCTGAAAAGAGAAATTTATATGACATTTATTGCCGGAGTCTCCAGTATCAGTGCAGAATGATTTGTTTAAGTCTTCTGTCCTATTAACTTCAACAGAAAGGAAAAAAAGAAAAGATTGAATGAGTTTTTATAGCTGTGATACTGTAGGCTTTCTGCAAGCATTGCAGGTGTTTTATTGATTAAAAAAAAACTGAAGTTGTCAGCAAGTTGCTGAACTAAAAGAAGAATCAACACTTTACAATTACTGGAAAATAAACTTTAGGGTGGTGACAATACCTTCGGTTCATGTTCGGCCACATCACATCGTGCCATTGATCATTTTCCTACAGCAGAACACCCCGTGTTTTTTTAAAAAAATTTTTATTATTATTAATTATTCCCGAAAGTATCACAAAGATTTGTTTTTATGCAGCTTTAAGTAATTGCCGCAATTTTCCTAATGAAAAAGAGAAAACATATTTTATATTATTTTGGAGACATTTTGTCCTGAAAACAACAAAATAGAATAAAGGTTAGAGAAAATTTATAACAGCTATAACTTGTACTTTTTTCTTTCTTTTTAAAACAAACAAACCATCAAGATAGAAAGTTTTCACAGTACCCATGATCAGGACTGCCTGCTTTATGTCTGAAACGCTGGACTCTCAGGAACTCCTTTAATAGCCCACGTGTAGAGTCTTCTGTTTTATACCTTAATTCAGAAGAAATTCTATTACAAGTTCCATTTTCACTTAAACGTCCCATAACGGTAATTTAAATTGTACTAGTTACAGTATGGAGATTTTTGTCTTGGATTGAAAACCCTTTAAACAAATGCCATTTCATACATGGGTTAACCCACTTTCTTACTTCGTTTTGTTAACATTTCTCAAGGTGCATTAATACTGACATGAATTTATGACATTTACTAACTAATTAAATCATGTAGGTTGAAGGGACGCTTAATGCAAAGTGCCACTCCCCACCCATCAGAGCTATAGATGATATACGCAGCTGGACAGTGTGAGGTCCATCTGCTGAACGGGAAATCGATGCAACAGATAGTGGATGAGCAGAGGATGGACGGGATTTAGCACCAGCATGTAAAGCAAACAGGCAGTGATGTCGAGGAGATGCTTTAAAAGCAGTGGTAATGAATACAAATACGGGGTCTTGAATGCTAAATTCGGCTATGCGTGTGTGGGGAGAGAGAAACAGAGAGAAAGGGAGCGCGACCATAATGCAGTCTGATCCATCCCCCCCCCTTTCATTTTGGTGTCCGTGCATTTTAAAAGCAAGGTGGGATATAATGTCTAATCAAAGAGAGGATGCCATGTTTTTTCCCTCTCTCTCTCTCTCTCTCATTACATCTCTTTTTCTCTCTACTTAGCTTCTGTATTTCTCTGAGTCTATGAGCCGATTTGCAAATTGCATTTCCTTGGTAATGACTTAACCATCATATTGGATTAGAATACTGTTTACATAAGAGTCATATTGCTAGCTGTGCATAGGTGCAGCTAAGTGCTCATATGAAGCACTGAAAAGCAAGCAGTACAAAGCAGGTATATTAACAAAACCACAACCCTGCCTTGTCCAGGAAGTCTTGGTGCATATCAGTGTTGAAAGAGCTTTATGGGTGGAAATGCTAATCCACTCCTGAGCTTTCTGTTATTTTTTTTTATTGTCCTGGTAGCTATGACCTTTTTAATGAGGTTTTTCTGCAAATCATACTCAAAATCAGAAAGCACGAGAAGTCCGCGCTAACATGGTTATAGCTCGACTAAGCCATTTAATTGGACTACTGTCCTCGTCCCAGTAAACAAGCAAGGTGGGGGGATCAATTTCTTGATCGAAGCATGTCTGACACCGGTATGATTTGGTGGCGATATGCCCCCTTTCAGCTTGTTAGTATTGGACCTTTTAACAGTTGACCTATTACATCACTGACCAAAAAAATAGAAAACAAGTAAACTAGAGGCAAACTGGTTATACACTTATGTGTCAGGCATATAAGTGTATAATATGATATAAAACTATATAAAAAAATGACAAAGATTGGGCTAGCTATCTGACAGGAATTCTTAAAAGTCATATTTCTAAAATATAATTAAAATTCATACTTAAGCTAACATTAGCCTGCTAACTATGATCAGCTACCTGACAGGATTTCTGTTTCCCTGTTAAAATAATGTTGATGAATATTTTTTATAATTTTTCCTGATCTTTATTTTCCTTACCCACGAGCAAAGATGTGCTAGCCTGACCAGATTCCTAAACAATCTTTAAGTCATATCTAGAAAATGTCTAGAACATTCACTGCTGCCATTAAAATGCTAATTAAAATGAGCTAACCTGACAGGAATTCTGAGATGGTTTTTCAGAATTCTTTCACTGCTGGCTAGATTGCTAACATATGCTAACTTGACAGGATGTTATATAAATCATGGGAAATATTTCAGGAACAAATTAGCTGACCAATGAATTAATTGACAACATCAAGGTCACCACAACGTTTTGACAACCTAAAAGTAAGAGAGAGAGAGAGAGAGAGAGAGAGAGAGAGAGAGGGGGGGGGGGGGGGGGGGGGGCGAGAACTTTATTAATTACAAAGGTAAATTGTGTTGTTAGCAGCCAGTTCACATTTACACAAGTAAGCAACCAGCAAGAATTGCAGTTAGTAACAAAAATAATAATAATTAAAAATAAGCGGTTTACAATTTAAGGTGCATTCATGAGGTAAAAAATACTGTCAAATAATATAAATAATGCTTCTATGGACATGTACATGATGATTGTATAAAGAGGTGGGAACGAAAGGTGCATCAGCAAGTAGTAATAGAAAGAATAAACCAGAAAGTATACAGCATAACTATCAAATATTAATAAAAGAGATGATGAAATGAATGAAGGATGTGACCATAATAAGATGAAGACAAAATGTATATAAGCCTATTTATTGTGATATCAGAGAAGGAGATTCCTCTCCTGACACAGAGCAGAGTTATTGTAAAGTCTAATTGCAGTTGGCAGAAAAGACTTCCTGTAGTGTTGTTTGTCACAGCAGAGATGAAGAATTCTCTTACTAAAAGTGCTCCACTGTTTAGCCAGTAGGTTGTGGAGGGGATGTGAGGTGTTCTACATGAGGGCTAACAGTTTGTGTATAGCAAGCTTTTCTCCACCACAGGCTCTAAACACTCCTCACCAATGAAGAAGACATGCTTTTATGGAGGCATACATGCTTTTTTGCTGTTTATGTTTATACAGTGTGTGTGTGTGTGTGTATATATATATA
>JAQQZS010000010.1:7204373-7215159 GCA_030068045.1 Platyallabes tihoni | reverse complement strand
AGTACTTAACTGGTGAATAGAATAAGATAGAATAAATTTAAATAAAACAAATAAATAAACACAACAACAAATTCTGCGGATCCATCTTACATAACAAATGTGATATGGCTCTTACATATGGTATTTTCTACTCATCATGTTTGCAAAGAGTTATTTAAGTTACCACAACATTCTGTTTAAACTCTGTGGAAAATACCAGGAGTTTTGAAAACACTCAGCTTTACTGATTTCTCACGTTTGTTGTGAAAGATGACTGATTTCATACACTGCGCTGTTGCCTCATACTTTTTCCCATGTTCCTTCTCTTCTTCAATATGGTGTCATTACTCCTCAGTTCCTTATTCTACATAGCTTCCTCCCTCTTGTCATCCATCATCCATGTCACGACTTTATCTTGCTCTTGAATGCAAGAGCTCTTGAATAAAAAAAAAAATAAAAAAAACTGCACCTGAGAACAGTGCACTCAGATGATGATGGTGTAAATACTGACTCTTTGTGTGTGTGTGTACACAAAGGGAATCAAGTGCATGCAGGGGTCTCCTGCATCTTTCCTGCTCCCGAGAATTTGCATTTAAGATATAATATACGTCAGTGATCTTGTTGTTAGTAGATTACCTCTAGATACAATTTGCTTTCTATTTTATATCATAAAACCAAAACCTCCACCATGAATTAAATTAAAAATGTCTATATTGAAATATATACACCAGATGATTCAAGTGGTATGCGGGTGCTTTTATTACTTAGCCTACTAAGTTTGAATGTTATAACTTTGTGTCATTATGGCAGCTGGATTAAAGTCTGTAAAATATTTTCGCTGTCTGTTTTTATCTCTGTACAAATGTTAAAGTGGAGAAGTGTGAATTATTTGCTCAACAGTAGCCTCACAACCCTTCCACCATTCTTCCATCAGCCGGGTCACCAGCAGCCAAACAAGAAATCTACACATAGAAAATAACAACGTCCAGACTGATCTTATAACAGACTTCTGGTGATAAAATAATTATTAGTCAGAATTGAATGCCGGTGGACTGCTAGAGAGCATTAATAAGATATTCAGAGTAGATGGAGAGGAGACAACATACTGTAAGCTGGACTTAAAGTTCCAGAAGTCATATAATACAGATACAATTGATTCAATTCAATTGCATTTGTACAGCGGTACCTCGGCATGCAAATTTAATCCGTTCCGGAGGCGAGTAAGATGAAGTATTCGTATTGCGAAACGCATTTTCCCATTGGAAATAAGTCAATGTAGATAATCCGTTCTCGCCACCTCAAAATATTACCAATATTACCAATTTCCAACACTATTATCATATCTTTGCATATAAAAACAATCAAGGCATTTAGAAAATACATGTAAATAAGGATAAATATTAAATAAGTAGACATTAAACCTCACTGAACCTTAATTTATTATTCCTCTTGGCTCTGGCTCCTTTAAAAACAATTTTGGCTCCATTTTCTTTTTGCTACCGTCCTTGCTTCTTGCACAAAATGCAAAAAAAAAAAAAAAAAACACACACACACACACACAAACAATACGTAAACTCATTTCACTTGGCTTTTCCAGTTATGCAAACAAATTTTGAACAGATCCCGGACATTCACGGACATTCGCCCAAAAAGTGTCGGCTCAGTGTGGTCACTCGTATGCTGAAAATGCTTCACATCCCGAGACAAATTTCTTTCAAAAATTCTATTCTTAATGCAGTTGTCCATATGCTGAGGTATAGTACCCCTGTATAGCACTTTTAACAATGCTCATTTTCTCCAAGCAGCTTTACAGAATCAAAAGAAATTAGTCTTAAGTTCTTGGTAATTATTTTACTTGTAACTGAATCGTAAAATAGCGGAATGGTGGGCACTGTGGCTTTGCACCTGTAGGGTTGTGGGTTCGATTCCTGCTTTGGGTCTGTGTGCATGGAGTTTGCATGTTCTCCCTGTGCTTGGTGGGTTTCCTCCATGTTCTCAGGTTTCCTCCCACAGTCCAAAGACATGCAGAGTATTGCCCGTTGAGTGTGTGTTTGTGTTCCCTGTGATGGACTGGCACCCTGTCCAGGGTGTACCTAGTATCTGAAGTCTCCTGAGATATGCTCCAGGCTTGCCAAGTGGTATAGATGATGAGTAAGTGAATTGTAAAACAGGTGTCTTTTCCTTTTTTTCTCAGCTCTAATTTAATTTTGTAATTCTGAATATCAAACTACTATATATTTACATTTACATTTAGGCATTTGGCAGACTCTTATCCAGAGCGACTTACATTTATTTATTTATTTATTTTTATGTCATTACACATCTGAGTAGTTGAGGGTTAAGGGCCTTGCTCAAGGGCCCAACAATGGCAACTTGGTGGTTGTGGGGTTTGAACCTGGGATCTTCCGAACCGTAGTCCAATGCCATAATACTATAATACTATACACTGTATACATTAAGGGTTGAGGGCCCTGCTCAAGGGCCCAACAGTTGCAACTTGGTGGTGCTGGGGTTTGAACCTTCTGATCAGTAAGCCAATACCTTAACCACAGAGCTACACCTGCCCCTGTTATTTGATGCAATTTCATAAAAGATGAACAAAAGCAGTTTAGAAATTTAATCAGGAGCAATGGTCTATTATATATATTTTATTTGCTATGTTCAACATTATTTACTATATTCTACTAGTCGGGTATCAAGCAAGCTAATATAGCACACTAGCTTGATAGAGAGAGTCAAGTGGATGTTGAGGAAATTGCTTGTACTTTGCACCAAAGACAAACTTTTGAGTCGTGACAGGAAGTCAATGAAGCTGGTCTAATAACCACTGCGGCTTTGTAGCTCACAATAACCATCAGTGCTTCAAATCTGATTATCTGCTTGATTTCACTCATATAAAAGTCAGCAGCCGGATTCAGTCTTCATTACTTATTCATAGGA
Source organism: Platyallabes tihoni (assembly GCA_030068045.1). Lineage (NCBI taxonomy): Eukaryota > Metazoa > Chordata > Actinopteri > Siluriformes > Clariidae > Platyallabes > Platyallabes tihoni. The sequence goes on along the minus strand of JAQQZS010000010.1, from coordinate 7,212,240 downwards.
TTAAGAAAAGCGCTCCTACATGAGCTGTTCAAATTAGCTGCCTTAGCTTTACCTCAATCAACATCATCTATTGACTGTGGACAGTGGGATAGGTTTCAGTAATGATTTAGTCAAACATGGTAATGATTAGGTTTAATATGCCTTGTATACCGATCAAGGTCAGTGTTCATAGGCCGCCCGGACTCGAACTAAATTAGATGGTAATTCTCATCCGATCCAGCCGAGCGGATAGACAGATTTATCTGTTTGTTATAAGATCGAGTGTGTAATTAATCACAACAAAAAGCGACGGCTCCTGCATATGATTCGACTTCGCAGTTTAAAGTCGGAACACATAAAGCCGCACGGGCCAAACATCAAACCTCTCTCTTTTATGTTTTGAATAAGAAAACAAAAAACAAAAAAGAATGCACTTGCAAAAAAAAAAGACATAAATCCTGTTAAAATATATTTTTGTAAAACAGGAGATTTTTTTAAAAAGTGTCACATAAAAAGGAATTGTGTTTAAAGAATCATGCAAAAATTCATAATTTTTTTTGGCTAGTCACTTGCAAAAATAGATACTATAAATTACGTGTAAGAAATGACAAAAAGATTTGGTGTAGAAAATGCATTGTGAAAAAGGAAATAAATAATTGTAAAGAATTACATGTACAAAATAAATATAAAGAATAAAAATATAAAAAATATATTAAAAAAAAAAAAAAATATATATATATATATATATATATAAAATAATAATGTATAATAAATAAATCATATGTAAGAATCACATTTAAAAGTAATGTGTAAAAAATGACCTGAAAAATAAATTGAGTAAAGAATTACAAATAAAAATAAATAATTAATTTCTACAAATCATATTGAAAAATAAAATTGTGTAAAAAAAAAAAAAAAAACGTGAAAAATGTGAATGTGAATTTTTCATGTGAAAAATGACATGTAGAAAATGAATGAATTATCTGTAAATTAAACCTGTGAAATACACAAAGAACGACTTATAATAAATAGATGAAAAATAAATGATCTTTTAAATATGACGTGAAAATAATGCGAACCTTTTCTGTTCATATTTAAAAATTTATTGACCATTCAGTAATGAATTTAGTTATGGTAAAACATCATGCGAAAAAATATATATCATGTACAAAGAATTATATGTTAAAAAAATAAATAAATTGTGTGTAAAGCATGCCATGTAAAAATGTGTAAAAAATTACATCAATTTACTCATCACCTATACCCCTTTATCCTGTATACAGGGTTGAGCCTATCCCAGGTTACTTAGGTCACGAGGCAGAATCACACCGGCGCAAATCCATTGCAGAGCACACACACATACACACACTCATTCATAAACCGCGGCCAATTTGCGGATGGTAATTAGCCTAATCTGCATGCCTTTGGACTATGGGAGGAAACCGGAGTACCCGGAGGAAACCCACCAAGAACGGAGCGAATATGCTCCATGCACACCGTTTCGGGAATCGAATCTTGCCAGAGACTGAACTCATACCATGGAGGTGCAAGGTGACAGTGCTAACCAATAAGCCACTTTGCTGCCAGAATTAAATAAAAAAAAAATATCTGTACAGAATTAAATGGATAAAAAGAATAAATAATCAACTGTGTAACAGTTATAACAGTATAAAATGAAAAACAAATTATTTGCAAAATGTCCTGAGAAAATAGTCATCCATTGGGGGGAAAAAAAATCATGAACCATGAAAAAGGAAAAGGTAAAAAAAATATAATTGCAACAGCATGAGAAGCAGCAGCGAGTTGACCACAATAAAAAGTTCTATAACTTAAAATGTGTAAATTCTTTCTACTGGACTTTTGCCTGTAAAGGATTGATGATCACAAAAGCTTCTCATACTGGATTTCTGCTAAATTAAAGCATCAACAAGATAAATAACTATTATTTGAACTGTTCCTTGTCAGTGTTAATATCCAAGTTCCAGCCAATTAAAATGATTGTGTTGAATTGTACGTCAGGGGAAAAAAAAATCCTCAACCAAAACCTCAAATCATCATGAAGCAAACACAGTTAGAGAGTAAGGTCGAGGAAGAAACTCAACACAGAGACTCTGAAAAAGAAGTTCTTGCATGAGGTCACCACAAATAGCACTGGGTATCAAAATACTTTGAAGCGATGACACAATCTCTTCTCTCGGCGTCTCAGGAACTGCCGAGTCAACACACTGAAGGTAAAGCTGGAAATAGATTAACGGTGAAAAGAAATGGTATTACTTGAAGGAGCATCCAAGTAAAGTCAAGTGGTTGAAAATCCACAGCAAATTTGCCATGTAGATGATGTCTAGGGCTAGATTATAATAATGTGGTGATAATTAGTACAATTTTGTGATGTACAAAACAAATAGTTGCATGAAATTTACCGAATTAATTTCATCTTTGTGACGACTTTCAAATGAATACATCTAAATTTAACTCAAACCTTAAACTTTTAAAGCCAACAATTATTACACCTGTGCTGATATTCTGATCAACAGCATAACCTCGAGTGTGATATTGCTTTTATACAACAGTTAACCAAACACCATTCATTATCAACAGATTATTCTGCATCTTGCAGAAGTAGGACTGAGTGTAATTAATGGCTGTCAGAGCACCTGTGATGTGGAATGATATGTACAGTATAGTGAAATGTCCCAATGATGTTATGCTGTATATCAGCACTCGGGTAATGACTCTTGTCCAATCAGATTACTCAGTCGGAACTAACTGATGTGTAATCCACTTCACATTGTTCGGTGTATTTGAGTCGCCATCTCAATACAAATATTGAGTGACAAACACAAATTTGGAAATGGTCTAATGCTGACAAACATATAGAGACAAACAGACAGGCAGAAGATGGATGATGGATGATGGATAGATGGATAGACTTCACTGTACACTATAATGGGAAAATTTGGGAAGAATGTAGTCGAGTGGGCGGCACAGTGGCTTAGTGGTGGCTTAGTGCTTAGTGGCTTAGTGGTCACCTTGCACCACCAGGGTCTGGGTTCAATTCCTGCCTCGGTTAGATTCCTGTCTCTATGTGCATGGAGTTTGCATGTTCTCCCTGTGCTTGGTGGATTTCCTCTGGGAACTCCGGTTTCCTTCCACAGTCCAAAGACATGCAGATTATGCTAATTGGTGTTTCCAAATTGCCTATAGTTTGTGTATGAGTGTGTGTATGTGCCCTGCGATGGTATTGGCACCCTGTCCAGGGCGTACCATACCTTGTACCCTACTTATCCTGGGATAGGCTCCAGGCCCACCCAGTATACAGGATTAAGCCGATGAGTGAGTGAGTGTAATCGAGTGCCACATAGTCACCAAAGTTCAGGATCCAACCTTAGTGCTGCAACTCTAACATTGCACCAGTTACTTCCTGTTAAGCTGCTCTGTGATGTACAGTATCTAAGCCCACTGATGCAGTTTGACATATAAAAAAAAAAAACACATTTTGTTATCCTAATCACAAAAAAAAGGAAAATGAATAATGCATGATCTTTCAGGACTGTGGTTGTTTTCTGTCATACAGAAGTTAAGTAATATTTAAAAAGAAAAAAAAATAAGCAAAAATAAAGCTTAGGAACTCATAAAAGCAAGATCAAATGAACCTCTGACGCTGCAACATGAATGTTTAACACACAGTCTGTTCCTCCGGAGCTCATGTTGGTTCTGCTGCAGCTGGTGTTGTCCTGACATCTTCCATCCTGCCGGAATGATCCTACCCAACTTCCCGGAGCTGCTGTTTCTTTACTTGACAGACATTGGAGTCGGTATAAACACATTCTTTATTTTACTGGAACCTAATATAATTTAATACATACGAAGTTTACTTTTTTTTTTTTTAACAATAAACAAATCCCAAACATCAGGACAGCGGTTATGGAAATATTACCAAAATAACTTCTCGTGACAGATGCCAGATGGTTTCACAGTACTCTGATACTGTAGCTCCAGAATCGAGGGAATAACAGCGAGCATGTTTAATTTTATTTATTTTTTTGCCATATTCCATTCTTCCTAATCATACCTGAAAGGTAATAAAGGAATGAATAAACAAATAAAACAAACAAACAAACAAACAAACACCTATTGGGATATTTCGGGGGCTTATTTGCTAATACATAGAAGCATGAGAAAAACAAACAAAACAAACACTAACACAAACACACATATAGGCCATTACTAGTCGAATGCTAGCCAAGAAAATCCTGACATTTTGGAGGGCTGGTATGCTGGGGCATAATAAATACAAACAAACAAAAACAAACAAACAGGCAAGCAAACATTAATGGTTGGATGGATTCATAGATAGATAGATAAATAGATAGATAGGCAGGCGTTTATTATTGATGCTTAGGGGGATTTTTTTTTTTGCTTCAGACTACTTGATCTATCTTTCCTATGCACCATCACTTTATCTCTCCTACTAACCATTGCTGTACCTTTCCTATGCACCATTGCTTTATCCTTCCTGTGCACCATCATCCTATCTTTCTTATGCACCATCGCTGTATCTCTCCAATGCACCAGTGCTCCACTTTCCCTCTGTCCCATTGCTCTATCTTGCCTCCATTCCATCACTCTATCTTCCATCTTCCCCTTCACTCCATCTTCCCTCCACTCCATCACTCCATCTTCCATCTGCCCCATCAATCCATCTCCGCTCTGCCCCATCGCTCCATCGTCCCTCCACTCTATCGCTCCCTATACCATCTGCCCAACATCTCCATCTTCCGCTGACAGCTGTACGAGTGCTGTGTTTGTGCCTCTCTATCACAGCCTCCCCAATTAGATGTGGAATCCAGAGCCTCATTAGCTGCTCCATGTAGGACGATTCCTCTCGTTCCCCAGACGTAACTAGCCCCCCTTCCTCGTCCTATTAATGAGACACACTTGGTTTACACCGTGCTCCCAATTACCCAGCGAAAACTTGACAGAGTACAGAAGGAGGCCTGTCAGGTTTTACTGGTGGATCTTTAGGAAAAAGAAAAAAAAAAGTTTTCCTGGACCATGATCTATCCTGTGGGAGGCTGAGGTGGCCGAGCATCACACAGAGCATCTGCTGACCGAGTTTCAGTGTCAGAAAAGAACCTCGAAAGCACGACACAAGCTCCTTGTTTTTCTCAGTGGGAAATCTATTGATGCCACAAGTGGAATAAGCTTAATTCCCTCTCTGAGTAAGCTGCCGATTATGGATGAAAAGAGGATGCGTGTTAATGATAGAAAATAATTAACAATAATTATTAACACAAGGCGGACTCCCACTCAATTGCACCGTACACTTTGTTTTTATTAACTAATAGTATAGTGTTTGTGATGACTGAGTGCAGCAGCCCACCTATGACATATGCAGAGCTGAACAATATTCCACTCTTATTTTAAAGGAAAAATAGCAGCCACTATTGAATGACTAAGAACAAATGCTAAAACATGGGGGGAACAGTGTGGGGAAGAATTTGGAGTCTAAATGTAGCTTATGTATGCCATCGTGCTGCCATAGAATGATTTCACAATAATCAAAGACACACACATAAAAAATCCCTCTAGCATTTTGTGTAACTAAGCCATTAGGTTTGCTCCTGAGCACAGAACAACTCCACTTCCCATAATGTACTGCGGGAAAAATGTTGGACCGCTACAAGTATCTCAGAGTTTCGACAGTTTTTAGTAATATTATTATTAATAATACTATTAACTACAGATATTGATATTTTCACTTAAATTCTTGGTTTCTCGACAACAATCATTTCATAATTTGTGTTTTATGCATTATTATAATGTATATATTATAGTTTTAACTACACATGTCGTGCTTCGCTGTAAGTTTTGTTTGGCCACCATATTTTCCGCGAACTAGACCTCGCTTTCCTTTTCTAAGAGCTCAAAGGTTTTAAATTTACCGGGTTACAATGGCAGCTTATAAACCGGTCTCGCATGTGATTTTCGACATGGACGGGTTGTTGTTAGGTGGGTGAGATGTTTATTTGCTCGGGACTTATCGGTTTCTGTTGTTAAATGTAAAAGAATTGACACGTACCATCAAATGAATGAAAAACACTAGTTATTATGTTGTGAATGCCAGTATCGCCAGTAAAATACTGTCATTTTTTGTTTGTTTGTTTTGTACATTACATGCCCTGAAGTTATTTTCTTCCTCAAACCCTTGGACAGATGTTCAGTTAAAGAGTTCAGCCTTTGACGCTGAACTGGCTCACTACTTCCTCCTGGACACGCGCACTACGTAACGTATGACGTAATCGCTTTACCGCCTTCACTAGTAGTGATGGGAATCTGCAGTCACCTCCCGATACGATATTATCACGATACATCGGTGCAGATTCGATTAAAATCGCGATTCTACAAGTATCACGATTTTGTAAATATCCTCATTCAATATACATTTTTTTCCCCACAATTTTAAACATTAAAAAAAGATTAATGAGTAATTTAATGTAGCGTGTTCCTTATAACGTTAGTTTTCTTACTTAAAAACTAAGGCTACGTTTACACTGTCAGGAAAATGTGACCCAATTCCGATTTTTTGCTCATATGTGACACATATCGGATATGTTCTATGTCCGTGTAAACAGGAAAAAAACGCATGCATTCCGATATTTCGAGATGGGTTTCAGGCCTCCTTCATGTGTGGAAATAAATCAGATATAAATCAGATATATGTTAATGTGACTGTCGTGTAAACAGACAGATCGGATTTTCTGAGGCATTGTGTTCTGTATGTCATTAAAACTGCGACTTCTTCGCAGTTTAATGACGTAATGTTGTTCTCTGGTGGAAGCGCGTGTGGAATGATAACAGGTGACATGGAAAAGCCCCCCCCCGCCTTGTGTTAATGCGTATTTAGGCTAAATAACATTAAGAAATCAGTATTTGGTGAATGAAGCATATGCGCAGGCTGCAATTAGTTTTTTCCTCCTCCTCCGTTTCAAAATCATGGAGATGTTTCGCGAAATTTGCATATATCGCAGAGCTAGCGTCAAGCATATTTCGCCTTCCTCCCTCTTGGCTAGTTTGTAGCGCAAGAACCTCCCTTTAAGTATGCGTGATGTTTCAGATGGTATGGCAAGTGTAAACACTTGAATTGGATATGGGTCATAGTTGAAAGAACGTGTAAACAGACGGTCAAAAAAATCAGATATAGGCAACAAATCAGAATTAGGCATCGAGACCTGCAGTGTAAACGAGGCTTAAGAGTAACATTTAAACAACACAAACTAACTTACATACTTACAAATACAAGCGTTTAACTTAACAAAAAAAAAGTCTACATTGTTACTGAGCAGCGCATATCTCTGTCAGCCGCCATGATTATTATTTATAAACAAATTCAGCAAATGATTCACTTCTACCAATCAGGATTAAAATGGATAAATAGTTCAGAGTTCACCACCTGTAGGATCGTAAAGAAAATGCAACGTTTTATCTTCTCAAACGCCTCTAAAGTCTCAAAACTTGTGATCGTGGGTCTGTGCGGCTTTTCCAACACGTGCATGCGGGCCTTCTCACCAATGTGATATTTCAACTAATTAGAGCCCACAGCCTTTGGAGAAAAGGCAGATCGGAGGCACGATTTCTGATAATGTATCGCCATAAAAATGCGTTTCTGTTGAGCAACTCGAAAGTTTCTGCGCTTGGTACAGAATCATTTATATTAGGGATGCACCGATACCACTTTTTTGGAATACGAGTACAAGTACTTGCATTTCAGTAGTTGCCGATACCGATGCCGAGTACTTAATTAAAACATCATTTAAATTTACAGAAACAGACGCGGAATTGTTTCGCATGTAATATGGCTCGTTGCGGCGTGAAACTCTCGTGCTTG
>JAQQZS010000010.1:7158878-7172184 GCA_030068045.1 Platyallabes tihoni | reverse complement strand
ATCATCCAAAGATTCAGAGAATCTGGAACAATCTCTGTGCGTAAGGGTCAAGGCCGGAAGACCATACTGGATGCCCGGATACTTCGGCCCTTAGACGGCACTGCATCACATACAGGATACACATTCCATTCCACTGTAATGGAAATCACAACATGGGCTCAGGAATACTTCCAGAAAACATGGTTGGTGAACACAATCCATCGTGCCATTCGCCGTTGCCGGCTAAAACTCTATAGGGCAAAAAAGAAGCCATATCTAAACATGATCCAGAAGCGCAGGCGTTTTCTCTGGGCCAAGGCTCATTTAAAATGGACTGTGACAAAGTGGAAAACTGTTCTGTGGTCAGACGAATAAAATTTTTAAGTTTTTTTTGGGAAACGGGGACGCCATGTTATCCGGACTAAAGAGGACAAGGACAACCCAAGTTGTTATCAGTGCTCAGTTCAGAAGCCTGCGTCTCTGATGGTATGGGGTTGCATGAGTGCGTGTGGCGTGGGCAGCTTACACATCTGGAAAGGCACCATCAATGCTGAAAGGTATATACAAGTTCTAGAACAACATATGCTCCCATCCAGACGTCGTCTCTTTCAGGGAAGACCTTGCATTTTCCAACATGACAATGCCAGACCACATACTGCATCAATTACAACATGGCTGCGTAGGAGAAGAATCCAGGTACTGAAATGGCCAGCTCGCAGATCTTTCACCCATAGAATTTTTTTTTACTCATCATAAAGAGGAAGATGCGACAAAGAAGACCTACTGTAAGAAGGTTGGAACAACTAGAATCCTGTATTGGACAAGAATGGGACAACATTCCTATTCCTAAACTTGAGCAACTTGTCTCCTCAGGCTGTTTGCAGACTGTTATAAAAAGAAGAGGGGATTCCACACAGTGGTAAACATGGCCTTGCCCCAACTTTTTTGAGATGTGTTGATGCCATGAAATTTAAAATTTACTTATTTTTCCTTTAAAATTATAAATTTCTTTCAGTTTAAACATTTGATATGTCATCTATATTGTATTCTGAATAAAATATTGAAATTTGAAACTTCCACATCATTGCATTCTGTTTTTATTCACAATTTGTACAGTGTCCCAACTTTTTTGGAATCGGGTTTGTAGCTATTGTATATCCTGTATTCTAATCTATGAAATAAGAACATGATTTGCTTTTACAGTATATATGAACTGCCTTTAAAATGGCTGCCAGCTCTGAGTGAAACTGGTGATCTCAACAGCTCTGTACTTTCACAAAGCATATACAGGTTGTCTACAAAACAACCTAAGATACTCATTTTTACTTCATGTCTAGCCACACTCTATACCCAGTGACTCACTGGATAATTCTGCAAAGGCTTTCGGATGTTTGCGTGGAAAGACAGTTAGGAAACCTTTGAATTTAAACTCTTGGAACAAGTATATACCAAAGAAGAGGTGGAAATACCTTCGAATGAAGTTCTGACCGCTTTAAGCAGGTGAGGATTGTGGTAGATTTTGAATCTATCCCAGGATCACTTGGTGTTGTGGGATACCAGTCGACCATGTGGCTTCATGCAAAGACCTTCTGTCTTGTTTTGGAAGCTGGGAAGAAACTGGAGAACCTGTCGAAAACCGGCATAGAGATTGGGAGAGCATGCAAAACTCTACACAAACTCCAACCTGAGCCCAGGATCAAGGCAGGGTCTCAGGAGCTGTAAGAAGTCCAGGCTATCCAGAGAGCCGACTTAAAGTTTTTGAGAGCATGTGCAAAACCCATCCACAAACCGTAAAAAAAAAAAAAAAAAAAAAAGGCACTTATAAAAGGTGTTTTTTTTTGGTGTGTGTGTTTCTGATTTTGTTATTGTGTTTTTGGTTTTGCTGCCGTGCTGTCATTGCTGTTGTGTTTTCAGTTTAGTTGGGTTTCTAAATTAGCTGTTTTGTATAAGTTTTTGTTGGTACATTTTCTTCTTTGCTGATTTGTTTTTGTTTTGTTGAGGCATTTTTATACTTATGAACCACAGTGTAGCGGATAGCACTTTGGCTTTGCACCTCCTGGGTTGAGCATTCAATTCTCCCCTAGAGACTGTGTGCTTTGAGTTAGGTTAATTGACGTTCCTAAATTCTCAAGTAGTGTGTGTGCGCGTCCTGTGATGGATTGGCATCCTGTCCAGAGTTGACCACGTCTCATGCATAAAGTCTACTGCCATATGCTTCAGGCCCATGTGACCCTGCACAGGGTAAGCAGTATAGAAGATGAATGAATGAATGAATGAATGAATGTACGAGACAAACCTTGACAGTATAAACTAATATTTGATTATATGTGATTGTTTTGGTGACTCAGTTGTAGGTTTCTCTCCTGCCATGCAGATGGCCCAGGTCCAATTCTCACCCAATGCCCAGCCACTGGATGAGTGCCGGTCTCAAGCCCAGATAAAATTCATTAGGAAGGGCATGTGGCATAAAAACCTGTGCCGGGTTGTGTGCTCTGATTGGAGCAGCTGAAAGACCAACAATAACATTTGATTATATCTGTTAATATAGTATATTTTGCCTGGCCAAAAAAGTCACAATTTCAACATCTAAGAAAACTAAGTAGAATTACTGGAACTGGGTTTAGAACGCTTCAAAACATTATCAAAACTGGAAGGATAGTGCCGAACTGTCATCTTTGTGGAAGGAATGTAGTTGGAAAAAAATCATGAATAGAGATCAATTAAACACATGGTGACGTTGTATGGTAATCAACAGTAAAAACCATAGCTATGTTTAATACAGTAGTGAAAGTAAAAGCTTTTCTATGCTTGATAAAATAAGAAGCATTGCTATGCTTGATTCAGCCCAATCATTTGAACAGTTAATACTGGTGACTTAAACGGTTAAAGGCTGATCAGAAGGCCAGCACCACCAAGCTGCCACTGTTAAACCTTAACCGTATTTGCTCCCTCGGCTCTGGCCTCAGTTTCCTAATTAGTGGATGCAAAAAAAAAAACTAATAATAATAATAATTAAACTGTGATGCTCAAGTCACTGAATTTTGTCCTAAACTATTTCCATCACTTTGATGCACTTGATTGTTAAAGTTTCGAAAAAGTTTGTCTCTGACTTATCATCCTTTTTCTGAGACGGCTCTCGCTCTTATAATTAGTGGTGTTTGGGTGAATGTCCCTGTCTTTTCGCTCCTCGGCTGCCAGCATGATTGACACGCATTCTGCAGCTGATTCATACAGAAGCCGTGACTAATTACCGTCTCTTTCCTGTCCTCCTTTACCGTCTACCGTGATACGAAAGGAGCGATGCTGCTCCGCTTCAAACATCAGACACTGCCGAAGCCGGTATTAGCGTTCACTGAACAAAGTTGCACTTTTGTGTTTTATTTCCTACCTACCACTGTTGCTACGACATTTTTTTTTCCACGCTTACAATGTGATAAGTGACTATGGGTCATTTGTAGGCCTCTTTTGTGTAATTAAGAGTTTTAATTGAGGCTCTAGACACAATAGAGTTAGCTAAGCTTCCTTTTCTGAAGTGTGCTGCATTTCCTCCGGCCTTTGTATGCGACACTTCTACCCCGGGGTGACATCACACAAAGGCAATTAGCTCCATTCATATAGAAGTCAAGTGGGTTCAGTTATTTTACCTTTTTTTCTCTTTCCCTGTTTTTCTTTTTTTAATCTTCTTGAGTATAGTTTCAAGTTTGCTTTACAAACCAGCTTTTGCCTTTAAAAGGCAAGCACAATATCACAGTATTTCTTAGAGAGAGAGTTTTTCATGAATCAGTCAGAGTTAACTCACACCTTGTGTGTGTGAAGTTTCTCAGCAGGGCTGCCTGTCAAGAGGCTGAGTTGTAAGATGCAACTCGTAGTTGGTATTGAACTGCCACAATGGGGCATCTGGATCTTGATGGGTCGAAGAGGTAACTCCCAGCATGATGTCTTGTATTCCAGTTTATATAAGAATCACGAGTCCAGAAAGCGAAACAAGAGGGTAGAAAGTATGTGTGTGTGTGTGTGTGTGTGTGTGTGTAGATTTTCCACCAAGAGTAATCATACACATTAAGTTTAAATGCAGCGACAACTTTAACAAGACTTTGTCTAAACTCAGAGATGGTGAAGGATGAGCGTACTTTTTCCCGCTCAAGCATGGAAACTTTACAGAATTTTTAATAGGATCTTTTTATCCTTGAGGTTAATTTTGTTCGTCTCCAGCAATAAGAGCTGTTTCTTCAGCAGTGGATTTTATAGATTTGATTTTAAGAAAAATGCAATTAAGAGAAATCCTGTTTTATAGTACAACTCCTACACTAAAATATAAATACAGTATATAAATATAACTGTTCCAGGCATCTTTCGGCATACTGACTGGCTTTGTACACGTTTTGATCATGGCAATCAATCATTTTTTGAATCAAATATTTTTGAAATACTTTTAAAATTTATGCAAGGGTGTACTTTGAGTTATCATTTGGGGTTGACATCTTTACCCATGTTTAGAGACATGACTATGACGTTTTATAATAGGGCGTAATTTTATTCATCATTATATGATATTTAGGGGGGATGCTTTTGATTAATGCCCCCCAAAATGGTATTTTACGCTGTTTATGGTACAGAAAACAAGTGGCAATACTACGTTGGGAGGTGGGTTAAAGCTCTGGGTTATTAACTGGGCTGCCACTGTGGGCCCTTGAGCGAGACTCATAACTCTAACCATGCTGACCCTGTGCTCTGACCGCAAGCTGGGATATGCAGAGAAAGAATTTCATTGTGCAGTAATGTATGTATGACAAATAAAGGCTTAACGTTACTTACGAATGATATTAGTAATGATATCACAGTGGAACTTCAGTACATGAACAGAATTTGTTCCTAAACAAATTCCTGATTACTTTGAACTATATTTATCGTTTGATTTATTTTCTTTCATATTTTGTGAGGTATGAAAGGTATAAAAAAAAAAACTTAATTATACACAACTAATTCATTCATGCATTCATTCATTTTCTATACCGCTTTATCCTATGATCAGGGTCGCGGGGACCTGGAGCCTATCCCAGGAGGCTTCGGGCATGAGGCACCATGTTATTGTTCATAAGGTGTAGCTCGCTATTCAGTTTTGTTCAGATGATACTTCTCGGCAAAGGCTCAACAAAATTCTTTTCAAAATTCCGAGGAGGAGTTTATGAACAGGGACTGATTTTATATACTGAATATTTATGTCGTTAACAGATTTGTGGCAGCATCCGTTTCATTATACAGTGCTACTTTCTCTTCTTTATTCTTTAGACAAATTGTTATTATTAAGAATCGATTAATATACATTGAGCATGTATTGGTTTATCACGTTTCTGTAGTTCCACTTTTACTTAAAGTACAGTATACTGAAAGACAGTTGCATTTATTTGTTTGTTTTTTGTAAAAAAAAAAAAAAAAAAAAATTTTTTTTTTCTAAATGTTATTTATCTATCTATTGTTTGTTTTTTTTGGCACACCAAAATATTTTTTTGTAATTGTTGCTTATATTTTAACTTGTGCATTGTTTCCACCTGTTTTGCCACACAAAGACTAAAAATCCAATACCAGATGGTGACGGAAACGCTTGCCAGTCCACCTAGTGTTTTTATTTTGTGACTTGCTTTTATTCAGACTGTCACCAGTAGTGACCCCTGCCCCCCTCAAAAAAGAAAAAAAAAGAAAAGGCTTGCAGCATTCTTTAATCCTTTAAAAGACTTTCTCTCCTTTCCTACGCATGGAGTGCATGTGATCATAAAGAAGGGCTACATTCAATAACAAGATTGCTCGTGAACATCGTTTCTGATCGGATTAAACATCAGATCGTTGTCATAAGGTTTTGCAAGCACTCTCGTTATTCAGTGCAGCCCTGCTGTACTATCACTGTACTATCATTGTGCTCTAGTGCTCCGTCCACAACGAATGTGCTTGGACAAGCAGTTGGTGAAGTGAAATGCAGTGGACATTAATTCATTTCTCCACTAAACAAATTCAACTAGTACTTTATTCTTAGTCCCTGCCTTTATTCTCACTATCTTTTCTCATGTACATTAGATGACACAAATTCATAGAGCCCTGAATATGCATGTATCGTGATAAGAAATAAATAAAAGTATTCTGTTCTATAGGATGTGTATCCAAGAAACTCATTCTGTTCGGTTTTCATCAAAATGGGATCAACGTGCAGAAATAATCCGAGACTTTTCATTAATTTTATCCCCAAAAATGAATCTCATGTGAGGGGGAAAAACAAGCAATGGAGGAACATGAGATTATTTTTTTGTCATATTAATATAGCTTTAAAGCCCAAAGCGAACATTAAACATCTCATATGCGTCCCAAATGAATATAAACGAATTCCCTGACTGATCTTCATGGTTTAAGGTGTTTGAATAATGATGAAAGTGGTGTTTTGTGCTCTGCAGTGTCTGGTGTTCGAAGACGCACCGAATGGAGTGAAAGCAGGCTTGGCGGCTGGCATGCAAGTGGTCATGATTCCCGATCAGAACCTGGACTGTAAGCTTACAAAGGAGGCCACGTTGGTGTTGGGCAGCATGGAGGACTTCAGACCCGAGCTATTCGGCCTCCCCGCTAACGATTAAATGCAGATCTACTGTATGGCACAGATTTCCTGTAATCAGTCAGTCTAAAACGGTATTAAGCTGATGTCTCGTGCCCATGTAGACAGTTAAAAATGATCACATTATCATTTTTTTCAATCATATAAGGCTGGATTTTATTATTTTTTTTCTACAGATGAAGTGAAAAGCATTTACAGTTTAGCCTCATAATCAGTACAAATTAAACAATGCTCTGCTTGTCTAATATGGATCCGAACAAAGTGTTGTAGTTTGCCATGCTCATTACGCTCTGCAGGAAATTGGATTGAATGCAAGCGTAATCTGATTGGTGCAGCTCAGTGAGCCAATCACGAAGCTTAAACTCCCGGCGCACCCATTATGTACTCTCGGCACCGATGGCTTGAACGGCACCCGAACTGATTTTGATTATGCCGCTCAATTAAGCACAATCAAGCCATTAGGTCACATCGACTATTTTTTTCTCCCTCTTTCATTTCCTCTTTCTCTTCTGTTGGCTAAATTAATCACGGTAATGGTTTACTTCTATATTTAAACACATTAATAAAATCGTCCAGCAACAATCGAGGGTTAATCCTTGATGATCGTCCTGTACACAATATCATTTCATCACAGCATTTCATCTGTCCTTGTTCTATTTTGTGTGTGTGTGTGTGTGTTTTATTGCTTTCCCACCTTTTCTACACTCAGCCACAAACCCAGAGGGCTTTATTAAAATGGCAAAGAGATTTTAAAGTTCTATGCAGGGTAATCCAATAAAAAGGATCTGAGCGACCAGGCATCTTTCATTTCGTACCTGCGTCAGGATGCCGCGCGTTGCTCTTCTCCCCTCGGTGCTGTCCGAGACACTGTCTGCTCCCTTTTGAGAAGCCCTCCGGGAGGAAACACATTTCCATCTTCTCTTTTTTATTTTTCACTCTGTATAGAGAGTATGGATCTTTCATCTTCTCTTCCTTAAAGATGAAGTGTTTGAGGGGAGGAGGGAGGTCTTGAAGGCTTGTTCTTCAGAATGACTCTTACCCATGGGTCTTTTACATGCTGTTCAGCACAGGAAACCTGAAGGCAGGGGTTTGAAGTATGACAGCCGTCATACTGAGTTGGTGTGTGTGTGTGTGTGTGTGTGTGTGTGTTTGCGTGCGTAAGATAGCATAAGCATCTGTATCGTTATGAAGATTTGCAACATGAAATGAACCAAAAGTCTAGGCTCCAGCGGCGTTTGAAATGATGAATTGCGTCTGCAATGCATTCGTGACTTTGATGAAGAAGTACATAACACACTAGAAGGCTGGTTATAACAAAGAGCCATTTGTATGTTACTGTTTGTGTGCATGACAAGAAAAAAAAAACACAAAAGTGAAGAAAAGGACTTAACAGGTGGTGTGACAAATTAATGCGACGCGTGGGAGAGCACCTAAACAAGTGCTTTTCTCAACCCGTAAATGTGTGAACTGAAACACAGGTTGTTTTGATCACCTGCTCGAGGAGAAAAATTAAACTGACACTCACACCATGAGATGAATAACTTTATTATTTGATTTATTATTTATAGTTTATCTCACTCACTGACCACTTTAGTCTGCTCTTTCATGTGGTTTTCAAATCATCATATGGCAGCAGACATTAAAATGGAGAAAGAATCTCAGCAATTTGAGTGACTTTAACCATGGCATGTTTGTTAGAGTCAATAATCGTTAGTAATAATGGTTAGCTCAACCCTGGGTTACTGATCAGAAGGTTGCTGGCTCAAACCTCAGCTCCACCAAGCTGGGCCCTAAAGCAAGGCCCTCAACCCTACCTGCTTAGGGGTGCTGTATCATTGCTGGCCCAGTGTTCTAAGGACACTGTTCTTGTTCTGATCTTTGCCATCTAACAAACTGATGCTGTATCGCCTTGACCCACCCCTCATTACAAATTAATTGAAATTATGTAGATCGAATAAAAGAAATGTGATTATGTAATTAACACATGAAATAATGTAATTCATTTACAAACAACAATCAATAAATTGATCAAGCACTATGATGAAACTGGCTCTTATAAATCCCATTTAAAAAGACCAAAATTTACCTCTGCTGCAGAGGAGAAGTTCATTTAGAGTTACCAGCCTCAGAAATCACCAATTAACAAACAGGACATCAGATTAGAGCAAGGTATAAAGGATTTACATAGCATACAGTAAGAAGCAGACGTCTCAATATGACCTGTACTATGGAGATGGTATTCATAATTTGAATGTTTTGGATGCCTTCAGTTTTTTTTTATTTTACAAAGTAGAAAAAAATTTAAATCAGGAAGGACCATGGAATTTTTAAAAATGTCCAAATTGTGTACTGGTACTGTATAAGCAAATGTTATTTTTTCATGTTAAATTAAATTATGTAGATTAATTTAAAGAAATGTTTTACTGTGACAGGCTGCAAAATGCCTAAAAATACAATTTCAAAATTGTTGTCTATGTAACAATCTCAGCAGCAACCTCATTTCCTCTCTCATCTGTTCCAATCACTCAGCATTCAGCATCACAGGCCTGATCATCTGTCATCATCTGCACCTTTGTTTCTCAAACAAAATTATTGTTCCTCTGAAACTGGACAAGTACTGACATTGAAAGGAAATAAAGTTCCTTCAGGAACCCTGGAGAAAATACAAGAAAGTCTGTCTCTTTGGAAGCAAAATATAAAGAAATGAGTGGGTCTCAAGACTTTTGAACAATGCTGTATTTGTGATAAAGGCTTTTTTCTTCTTGAAGAGATTTCCTTGAATTTTCACAAGCAAGAATGAACAGACTGGTTTGAGCTGAGAGCAAGGCTACTCGAACTCAAGCAAACACTTCATACAATGGTGGTAAGTAGAAAAGCATCTCAGAATGCACTGCATGTTGAACCAAGAACAGGAATCTGAGAGGTCAGCTGGCCCAGGCTAATGAAGATAAGGGAACGATTGTTTTTTTATGATTTGGCTGGTTCTGTGTAAAGGAAAAAAAGAAGAAAAAAAAAACAATCTGAAGCTTAGCAGTTTCTGAAATACTCAAAGCAGACAAACAGAAAACGTCACTAAGGTCAGTTTTCCTTATTCTGATGTTTAACCTGCGCTGCTACTACATGATTGACCAATTGGAATCAGAGCTTTAACATGCAAATGTAGTGTATTGATGTTCCTAATAGAGGTGATAATGAGTGTCCTGCAAGCCTCAATACTTCTTCTGTGACCAGACTCTGAAGGTTGTACAGTCTTTTATTTTATTTATGTATTTACATCTTACTGTCTCATTAGGTATCTAAGTCAAGGAATGCATGAGCCGAAATGGAAATTACTAGTGGACAAGCAGTCCAGGTATTTTTATGTCCCAGCCACTAGCTTCTTATTTATATTAAAGAAATAGGTTTAAACACCAGATAATGAAAGAATATATGTGTTTGTATAATATATTGGCAAAAGTATTCGCACGCCTGCCTTCAAATGCATATGAACTTGAGTGACATCCGATTCTTAATCCATTGGGATTAATATTATGTTAGCCCTGCCACTTTTGCAGCTATAACAGCTTCTGGGAAGACTTTCCACAAGGTTTAGGAGGGTTAAGGTCAAGTTTTTCCACCCCAAACTCGCTCATCCATGTCTTTATGGACCTTGCTTTGTGCACTGGTGTGCAGTCATGTTGGAACAGGAAGGGGACATATCCACAAAGTTGGGAGCATGAACTTGTCTTGGTATACTGAAGCATTAAGAGTTCCTTTCACGGGAAGTAAGGGGCCAAGCCCAACTCCTCTAAGACAACTTTATACCAGTTCCAACAGGACTGCGTACCAGTGCCCAAAGCAAGGTCCAGTTTGGTCTGGTGTGGAAGAACTTGACTGGCCTGTAGAGAGTCCTGACCTCAACCCAATAAAATACCTTTTGGTGAATTAAATATAGATATAAGAAATTATGTTTGTGTGTTTGCACAGGTTTGTGCAATCGAATGTGACAGAAGGCGGCATCATCATCATCTTTTTACATAATCAAACATTTTTTTACATCAGTAGGCAGCATCGTCTACAGTGAAAACAGGTACATCAGGCCAAGCTCATAGCTACTGAAATCCCAGATCAGACTGCAGAGCATCTACAGCGATGGCACATACAACAGGCAGAAGTAAGGGCTGCCAAGACGTTGGAGCAGTGTGACCAGACACTTCATTCACAGGTAATGATAATCTATATGATGCCTGCATGCTATCACTATATCATACTATTCTGAATGCCACCACTTGCTGCACTATCACACATCAGCCAAAGTGTAATCTACTCCAATAAAGAAGTAAAAAATAAAAATAAAAATACACTGTTTGTTCATCCCTGCTGTTTTTTCCCCATATTTTCCATATGTGATACTTTTTACTTCTACTCACTGCATTTGTTAATGAAAAATCTGTACATTTACTGCCTACATTTTAAATAGAGACTTGATACTTTTCAGCGGACAATCACACAAAAGTGCGTTTTGTACCCTAATGGTTACAAAATCTGTCACTCACACCATACCATGATGTAAGAAGCTCCACCCCATGTGGGAAGGACAGCAACAAAACAATTCCGTCAGTCCAATTTTGCAGAAATGAAAATGCAGATTGGTTAGTTCCACAAAATTAATTGACAGTTACCTGGGCAACGGATCCCGTCCACTTGATCTCTTATGCGTTTGGTTGGTGTTACATGAATAACATAATTTTTTATTAAAAAAAAAAAAAAGACTATAATCTGCTTTGCGACAATGACAATTGTTAAAAGCGCTATACAAATAAAATTTAATTTAATTAATTATAAAGTATGCCTATGTTTAACAGTTCTACCCGGCATTGTTTCTATCTTGATGCTATCAATCACTACTATATCTGTACATTCATGTTATTCCATTTATGTCATTCAATTAAATTTGTCATTCATGTTAACTTCAGTTGTGTTTGAAATATGTTTATTGATAACTTCTAGTAGTAACTCTGTATTGGAGTACATTTTTAGGCAAGTACTTTTACTTGAGTATTGAGGTTGTACACTTCTGCCATCTCTGTTGCTGATCAGACCTGCTAGCAGTTCCAACTGTAAGCTGTTACCCGATCCAGATTAGTTTCAATTGCCAGGCATCAAAGACAATCTTCCTTCCTGCTGGCTGGTAGATGACCAACAATAATTATGATTGTATGTGAGAGAAGTGGAATATTATGCAGAGTTATATAAATTAGCTCACAGGATAAAGAAAGATCACCTTCATTAAGATAAGAATGCATCTCTGCATGAAGCATTTCTTATTAACTGCCTAGTCCAACTTGCTGTGTTATAAATTAAGCCATTAGTTTCTTTATATTTTTGGAAATAGCACGAGCTGGGTAGAAAATAGCACAGGCTGGGGAGGTTGAGCAGCCGTCAGAGTCAGAATGCACACACCATGCTGATACTGCTTAAAGGTGAGGTTGTGCCACACCCACTTTGGCTTTAAATCTAAAAAACATATGATTAGTTGGAGTAATAAATTAGTGGCGAACGATATAGCAAAAGTGCAGAGCATTACTCGAACACATGCAGTGCGCAGTCAGCAACATGATTTCAGCTAAACTGCAATCCAAATTATATGAGCAAATAAATATGATGGAGTGGAGTATACAGGAAATAAACCGAGTGGTATCATGTGGCTGAAGATGAAAAGTGGCGAATCACGAGTGAACATGTCAAAACGAAGAAATGGAAGAAGACAAGTCGTTTCAAAAGGAAGCTTAAAGAAGCATCACGGAGAGGAAGAAAAAAATGATATGGTACAAGGGCAAAAAGCCGTGTGCTATAAAGGATGCTGAAGAGTTTTAGAACACAGCAAAAGAAGATGAGTGAGAGGAGACACAGATTATTTCTTTTTCCGCTCTTCAAGCTGAGCCCAGATGGACAGGTGGAACTGGAACGCCACATTTCATCTTCAGTGTCAGCCTTTCTTTTCTGTCTGGGCTTAATCTGGCCTTGGGGAAAAAAACAGGCCTATGACAAACATACAACAGATCCAGCTTCATGGTGTTTTTTTCTGTTTTTGTTTATTGGTGACCCAAAGATTAATGTAAGGATGAAATAAATCTAATAAAGTGAAAGGACTTTCATGCCTACTTCTCTACCACTGAACATTAACTCCTTTCTACTACAAAAAAAAAAAATGCAGTTGGCAGAAAGGACTTGAATATGATGTACCACAGTAAGAGTAGCTAATGTGTAACCAAAATCTGGAATTGGACCATTGTACCATGGTGGTAAATGCAAATGTACAGTTTTATATTTGACGGTTACAAAGCACTACTATTGCAGACAGCTTCCAAAAAATATAAATTAACTAGCTGTGCCCGCAACTTCATTCGCATCGAATTTAATTGCATACTCATAAGCATGCATAAAAAAAATGTACAGTGCCAGCTGTAGAATTTTGAGATTAACTAATAATTTTTTCAAGGTTGATTTTTTAATAAAATATGGACGTTTTCCATTTAATTTCAAAGTATCATATATTCTCTTCTCGTGGGCTGATTGCAATGAAACAAAGCCTAAATGTTACCTTGAGCTCAAATTCAAATTCTATTTGTCACATACACAGTCATACACGGTACGATATGCAGTGAAATGCTTGGACGACCGCCAGTGACCTTAAAAAGAAAATAAAGCTTATACATAAAATAAATATCAATAAAAAGAAGTATTAAAGAA
>JAQQZS010000010.1:7127696-7140331 GCA_030068045.1 Platyallabes tihoni | reverse complement strand
CCGCGTTTGGGTTCACCATCCACGCTACACGGGCTAACTGCTAAGTCTTCTGTGTCATCCCGGTTAGTTCGTGACACTTTCTGATACCTAATCGGCTCTAACAATAAACATTCCCAGTATTCAGATGGTAATATTCCTGTAAGACGTGCCTTCATTTGGTTTCGGTTTATTTATGTCACGGTGGAGAACTTCATGATCATGATTGATGGCCTCATTTATCATGCAGAGCTTTATGGGCTGAAAATGACAGGGACAAAAGATACACACATTCAGTTTTATTCTGGACAATAGTTTGATTTGAAATTGTATCACATGGGAAGGACACATGTCCTCAGGTATGAATCAGCTGTTGGTTTCACAATGCTCTGAAAAGATGAAGATGGATTACTGTTAGATATGATGAATTGATCCATTTTCGCCCTCAAACTCGCATAACAAACGAGTGATAATGTGAGCATCTGGATAAACATGCAGTCCAGTGTATGGATGAATTCAAGAATATGGAGGACATGGTTATGAATTGTGGGGTCATCTGAGAATGGGACGCACCATATGTTGACTAAACCGAATAAAAAAAAAACTGACTGGGCCTTTTCTTATTCATCTTTCATTCATTTTCTATACCACAAATCCTGTATACTTGTATAACGCTTATCTTTCTATACCGCTTATCCAGTAAGCCTGGTGCCTATCCTATCCTAGGACTTCAGGCAAAAAAACAGGGTGCCAATACAATACAGGGCACACACTCACACACCTATTCACACACTAATGGCAATTTGGGAACGCCAATTAGCCTAATCTGCATGTCTTTGGACTGTGGGAGGAAATCAGAGTACCCAGTGGAAAACCCCCAAGCACGGGGAAAACATGCAAACTCCAGGCACACAGACCCGAGGCAGGAATTGAAAAAAAAAAAACCCAACCCTGGAGGTGCGAAGCATACCTTGTGCTGCCAGGGTTTTTCTCTCATGACAATATAACATAAAATGTAAAGGCAACTAAAATGAAGGACCCAACCATTTCACAAGAATTATGTATGGCTTGATTGCCCTTGTGTTGTCAAATCAATGCGATCTATGATGGATGTTGCAGCTGTACAATAAATACATGTAATGTGCAATGTAAATACTATAGAACACTCTCTGTGTGTATGTGTGTGGGTGTTTGTGGTTGTTGGGAAATTTTAATAAATGGGGTCACTGACAAAAAAGTCTCTCTGCCAGAGAAAGAAGTCTGGTAAGCAAGGTGAACGCTTGTGTTGCTGTCCATGGTGATGAACTAACACTGTGATTATTTCCTTGGCATTTCCATCCAGTTGTTGATTCCTGACTCTTGCTTCTCACTGTCTGATGGTGGCATCTACAATTGAAGCAACAACAGCTCTCCAGCCCAAAATCCAGCCCTCTTATGAATGCTAAATATGTTCAGAGCCCAAGCAGCTCAAGCAATGTCATACAATGCCAATTTGACTGAGTAACATGTTTCTTGATTGAGGTTTAAACCAGTTGATGGGTTTTCCCCATAGCTTTGTAACTGATGTTGGTTTTGATTGGTACTGACCCACTGTCAGCTGTAATTAGTCTTCATGCCCACTGTTATGTGAAACGTGTGTGAGGCCTCATGGTTGAAAGTCCAAATTTATAGGAGCATCTTTAAGTGTGCCAGACCATTATACTGACAAGGCACCTTATTCAACCGAGTTTCATTTTCCCACATGTTCTTACCTGGTTGTCCGCCTCTCACTACATGCTTCAGTACACCCCTTCTGTGACTCCTCACTGCGATCATTGTTACAGCTATAGGAGAAAATGCAGAGATTCACAGTTGCTGTCAGCATCCTTAACTGCTCGTCTATGGAACTGCCAATTTCCTGATTCCATCCCCGCCTTCGTCACCACCCATTTCAACTCCTTACATTTACTGAACCATGAGTTTGCAAGAAGGATACACCGTGCCATTTTTTAAAGTGTCTTTCTCCCTACGCACTTTGTTCAACCAAGCCAGGAGCAGGGTTTGAAGATGTTTGATCACTCTTTTAAATCAAATACTGATGCTTTTAAATCATGCATTAAGCTGTCATCTTTCAGCTCTGCTGGGAAATGTCATTGTTGAGTTGGATACAGTTATCATCTACTGTATATTCACAGTCATTGTGCATCAAGAACATTCAGCTAGAGTCTAGGCCATCAGATGCTGATTATATCACAGACCTCTAACGTGACCTACATTTTCTTTCTCTTTGTCGTTTCTCCTTTCTAGTTACACCTGCTGTGCCTTCTCCTAAAAAGTTTCCTTGCTGGATATACGACTCGAAGAATGATGTCCTGGTCATCTACAGTACAAAACCCAAGAAGATCAAGTCATGATGTAATGCATTTCTTATATTCCTTTTACTTTCTAAAACCATTTTCCACTGTTCATGAAAAGGAAATATATTCATGTAGCATTCCTATGAACATTTAAAAGCTTCTACTAAGTATATAGTATAAATGTAAATGTACAGTATAGAAAAAACCCTCTAATGGCAAATGTCATGCATAACCAGCAAGTGCTTGTTAGTGAAAATAATAGATTTTTAAGACAGTTAGACAAAAGAGCACTTCTCAGTTTTCGCTTTATATTTAATGCATTTTCTGAATATACTGGAAAGCAGGACATATGAGTAATACAAACCGTTCATAACAACAGAAGAGACAATTGTGTTAAGAACAGAATCTGCACGCAAATGATTGCAAACTTAAATCGTGAGCATTTACATGACCATTAAAACATGACGTAGCTCTCATTCGATGAAAAAGAACAAAAGGCTTTGAGGTGTGCCAAGGTATCGAGAGGCTGCAGCGATGGCCCGGAGAGAATGAGAAAACAGATACAGAGCACAGGAAGATAATTGCCTCTTTTGCTGTGCGGGGTTTAGAACAGCGCTTAAAGGACACTGTTTTGTCCCTGCCCTTTTGTATTATACACCAGAGGAGGGTAGTTTAAGTAGAACACAAAAGATACTAAACACTAAACCGTGCTCTTGTGGCTCTTGTACGCCGAGCCCTAGTGTGTATGACAATGTCAGCCAGAGCTACTTTGTCCTACATGAGTGAAGGGATCGAAGGCAAGCTAATGGGCATTGACGTGTTTGTGTAGCTTGTATCTTCTTGCTGCAGAATTCTGCAAATAAATGCTGAACACCATTTTGAGCAATGAGCGATAACGTTGATCGCGCTGACGCTGAGCACGGAATGAATAATATCGCCGACACTGACGAGCCAGATTGATAGAGCAAAATCAGAGGAACAATGGCCTAGGTGACAAATGAGCCAAGGTGGTATTTTAACTCACAAATAAACTAATTTATATCTCTGACTATTAATCATAAAGGCACACCTTTGTCACGACATTATGAAATGAGCACTCAGACTTTAAATGGTGATAAACTTCAAAGGCTTTTTCCCCCCTCCCCAAAGGCTTACAAATTATATTTAGTTATAAACAGACCCTGAATTTGTAAATAGTTTGAAATTCAGACTGTAGCGTTATTAGGTTTTAAAGAAAGAAACCGTTTTGGAGATGATGCTCTTGTTCATATTCTCCATGGACAGCGTGGATAGTCATGGAGAAGTTAGTTCACAGGCAATAAAAGCAAGTTGTGCACCTATGTCTCCAAAGACTGTCTCAAGTGGTTGCACATAAAAAGAAAAAAAAACTGTTTCCTGTAGAGAAGGAAATGGATGAACAGTGTTTGTAATATACTGGCTTTGACCTCACAGGCTCCAAACCTGGCATCTGTGGACACCGGGGGATACGGACAAATCAGGACTAGCAGAGGTATAAATTAGTGATGTCCCACATGAGAAGGAAGTTTTAAAACATTGCCCTTTATTTCAGCTGCCTGGAAGGCACTCGTACTGAATCTTCTATCCTCCCATCAGAATACAAGCAACGAGGGATCTGGAGGGGAAAAAACAGGCAAAGGCCCATAACCTCACAGTATCTCCTTCATTCCCAGAACCTTTCTCTTCCCAGCAGGAGCATCTATAGCATCACAGGGCTGCACACAGAATGGCTTTTAATGAGTCATCGGACGTATTAAGGCTTGGGGGAGAGAGAGAGAGAGAGAGAGAGAGAGAGAGAGAGAGCTATATCCCCATTTTCCCTTCATTAATTAGACGGAAGCCAGACTCATTAAAAGCGTCCAGGGAGCCTCTGTGCATAGGGAGTGGCATGTGAAGAGGGGCTAAGAAGCAGGGAATTGGTTCCTGGGTGCTTTAAAGGTTGTCGGTGGGATATTTTACCCCCTGTAGCGTCCTGTAGAGAAAGAGAAATATAGAGATTGAAAAAAAAGAAACTTTGTGTTTTTGCAGCACTCAAAGCAAGACATTAGTACATGTATTTTAAAAAAGCCAAAAAAAAAAAAAAAAAGAGAAACAGTCAAAATATGATGAATGATAGAAATTCTAAAATTTTGCAATTGTATTATGTGTGTGTACAGTAAAGCAAAGTAAAGATATGAAAGTGCTCAGGGGAAAAAAGATATAACATGCCTTGACCTTCAGATGTAATAAGTTAATGGTTAAAATGTACTGTTAGACGGTCTTGCTCAGTTTGCTGCAATTGTGTAGGCAATAATTTATGAGAAGGGCATAGTGTGATGATAAACAGTACCGCCTCCACAGTGAGCAGGCATTCTGGGAAAAACTGAAGATATATTTTATATATATATACAATTATCATGGTGTATTAATCACAAGATATCACATTGGTAAGTAATTTGAGGTATGAGATATGCCGGAGACGATGCTCATAAATGATAAAACATTATACAAAATCACCTCCAAATCTCCCAATCCACACCAGCATTTGAAAAGCATTGTTCAAGATTCATGTTTGAGCCGTAAACAAGCAATATTCCACCAAGAAGTGCCCTGACCCAACTGACAAAGTCAGCAAAGTGGCTTAAAAATGCAGTCCATAAGGAATGTCAATAAAAATGAACCCGAATCATCTACTGCTAGTGCAGTCGTGCTGAAACCCAAAAACAAAATCACAAAAGAGGCCCAGATGAGGATCTGCACTTCAGGGTCACATCACTTCATTCCATCTCTAGCACTACTTATCAGGAAGAAGCAGGAACAGTTCAAGTGGAGACACCGCTTAAAATATGAACAGAGCTGCATGAAACACTCAACGTGGCAGCTGTATTTTTATAAGCCCTTTAGATAGTTTAGATTTTTTTCACAGTTTAGTTTGTTTGCTCGGGTCTGAATCATTTGATGAGGTGGTAAACTTGTTACACTTGGTGAGTTTTTCAGTTGCTTTGCTTTTCTTTTTACACAAAGAAAAATCCATGCAGGATGAAAATGCATCACACACTACGATACAGCGTCCTTTCTGCTTAGCG
The DNA here is from genome assembly GCA_030068045.1 of Platyallabes tihoni. Taxonomy (NCBI): domain Eukaryota; kingdom Metazoa; phylum Chordata; class Actinopteri; order Siluriformes; family Clariidae; genus Platyallabes; species Platyallabes tihoni. The sequence continues at coordinate 7,134,936 of JAQQZS010000010.1, read as the reverse complement.
GTCAAATGTATCTGTGGTTGGAAGAACGAATACAGGAAGATAATTATGTGTTGTGGATTATTGCATGTTTCTCTAACATGGGAGAGTCAATTTCACTATGGAGATTAACCTATGTGGGCTGGTCGCTGCGTTGCGATTGTTTATTACATTGCTTGCATTTACCACCTTAGACAGATCATATATTAATCGTGTATTAATCCTACTGAACTGTGACGTGCTCATCAGACGGAGATAGAATAGATAATTCCTCCTGTTGTCATGAGTCGACACAAGATGATCCGGATTGAGACCACCTATTTTTTAAAAAGGAAAGAAGACGAACAAGAGTTCAACAGTGACACATACTAACCATGCCGGCAGTTACTTACGGGGTCAGGTTGCCAACTTGACGGCCAATTGTATCTAAGCACTTGGGGTGAATGACCTTGCTCAAAGATCCAGCAGTGGCACCCCAGTGGTGTCGGGGATCGAATCAGGGACCTGCTAATAAACTGTCCAACACTTTAACCCCCGGGCCACCCCCGCCCCACCAAATAGACATGAGGCCAGTCTAACTGCTTAGGCATATTGCCAACATTGTCCCCAGTGGACGGACTTAACTAGAAGGACTTTATGAAGTGGAATGGTATCTGCACTTTAAAAAGGAGATCAAAAAAGAGGACCAGTCATGGATTTACACTTTAGCGTCAGGTCACCTAAATTCAACTCTAGCATAATTAAGTCCTACTTCATCTATTTGTGAAATGGTAAAACAAGGGGCATGACCAAATTCTGTCAAGAGCTTCACGAACATAGCATGGATGTTTATTATTCAGTTCAAATTCTAGGGTTGACATTAATCCACTGTTGTGTTCTAGAGGCAGAAACAGTTTTATGGATTTATTGGATTGAAGTGAACATTGCTTTTGGAGAAAACGGAAATCGGGGAAAATGGACAAAAAGTTTTAGTGAATGTATGACTTAGTCAGTGTTTTCTTTTATACATGAACTCAGTCATTAATTTATCTTTAGTCACACTTTATACTGGCCAAGGACATGGTGGATGCAGGACCCTCAGATATGGGGAAGGTAATGAGAAGCCCGTAGCATTGATACCCACTTTTCCACCATGTCTGTAACAGTATTAATTAGCGATAGTGTTCATATTTTTTTTAATAAACAATTACTAAGAATATTAAACAATCAAAAATAACTTTTGATGAAATCTAATCAGATCTTGTCAAAGGTATATGGTACAGTATCTAGATGCCACTGGGTGTTAGTAAATGAATAAAAAATGTCAAAAAGTAATATATAATATGGTTCTCCATGTTTGGCCTAATAATATTAAATATATATTTTTATCTCTTAATGATTCTTTCATTTTGTTATATTTGCTGTTTATATCGACACCTTCCTGGCAAAGCTTCATGACAGATGAAATGAAAAATAGGTGGAAATGATGTAAAAGGCACCAGAGCGCAGAGACGAGGCCTACTGTTACTCGTGTGAAATATGTTGCCCACCGTTCTTCATGAATTCCAAATCAGCAGGAATTAATTAATGTCCAAAGTGCACTGCAAATAGAAATCCGTTAGCAGGAGCGAGCGTGTTCCGCAGCTGCCGAGGGAGCATTATTCAGCGTCGACTCGAGTCCGTGGGCACAGACCTACTTTAAGAACTTTGATTGTAGTTTTTGGTGCATGCCAGGCTCTGACAGTCAAGAACACAATCTGAGGGAGAAATACAGAGAAAGAGAGACATCCAGGATAGAGACTAAGTGGACACACTGGGACGGGGAATGTTTTTTTTTTTTTCCATTTTTTCTGATAGCTTCTTGTAAAAAAGAGAGAGAGAGAGAGAGAACAGCCTGCCCTACATATAGACACTCAAAAAATAGAAGAAATGCAAACAAGCGATACAACAGACAGAGTTGTAAAACAAAAACGATTAATGGGAAGGATAGAAGGAAAAAAAAAGAAAATGAATGATAATGCAGTGATAGAGGAAGTAATGGATGGATAGAGGGGAAAATAAGCAGTAAATGTAACACAGACTAGTGAAAAAAAATCAAGAAAAAAATCAAGAATAGCCAAAAAGAATGGAAAGAAAGAAAATAGTGGTACAGTATACTGTAGAAGAAAAGTACAGAAGAAAGAAAATATTTAATTTAATGATCAAATAAATAATGATAAAAGACAGAAAGAAATTAATGGCAAAGTAGTGATAGAATAAATGGCAGAAGCAATTGATAATGGAAAGAATAAAGAAAAGAATGAGGGAAAGAGAGGAAGTAAGCAATAAAATAATTAAGGGAAAATTGAGGGGGAAATGTAAAGGAAAAAGGAAAAAGACAAAACACAAAATAATTATTGGAAAATAAGAAAGAAAAAAAAGAGAGAAAGAAATAAGAAGGATAATATGCAGGACCAAAAGCAAATAACTTGATATATTGATTGGATCATTAAAAAGAAGGATAAAAATATTTAGTGATAAATTAGCCTAAGAACAAGAAAAGAATGAAAACAAACAAGCAGAAACACTACTTCAGTATGCTTTGATTTTCTAATTTCCACTCGAGTCCCGAGTGAATCACAGCAGAAGATGATGCGTGTGAACTCAGGATGCTCCTCTCTCTCATCTTTTCTTTTTTTTTCTTTCTATTTTTTGTGATGAAAAAAAAGAAGCTCTGAGCATTAAGTGGTCTAATAACACAAACTCACATAATTAAAAAAAAAAAACAATTACTGGGTCACCAGAAGGCCATATGCTGGCTTTGTCAGTGGCTTTTTATGCAAATGTCCCTCTGAAGCATTGCATTATTATTACACAAACTTTCCAGGTCTCCCCTTGGGCCTAATATTCATATTAGTGCTTCCTTCTCCTTGTCTTGCCAAAAAATAATAACAATTGACTGATTCCAGGCCAGCGGAAAACAACAGCAGAGCAACGGGAGCCGAAGCAAAAATGCCATTGGGAGCTGTCCAGAAAATAACACAGTGTGGTTAATATTGGCACAAAAAAAAAAATAAAAAAAAAAAAGAATGAAGAAACAAGACAAATCTAGGTGTTGCTACATACCTTTCTATGCTGCCTCAGGGATGAATTTGGGAGTCTTTATGATCTGAGAACATGCCTGGAAAGTAAAACAAAAGAAATGCTCAGGAGTGCTATAGCACATGGGAAAATGATGTCTAATTAGAAATAGCGTTATGTTCGAGTCTTCTTTAATATTAGTTAATGAGTGAGAATGCAGTTTAACCTATAGTGCATCCCAAACGTATACTTGATGGAAGAGCTCCTATTATTATATTTGAACTCTATTGGAAACAGTAAACATACAGAAGACATTTGAGGCTCAAAAAAGCATTAGTAGAATCTTTTAGAGCTGTTAACTCATATATATATAAGTATGCAGAAACTATGCAATATGAAACCTTTTCCTCCTAGGTAACAAAATTTTCAATAAAAACTGTACTGTTTACTCCTTATGATTCTGACCTTATGACCTTTATGACCTTATGATTCTTACATTGAAAGTGTTCAAAGTTACACATTTAAGAATTTCTTTCTTTGGACAAGAATGACATATCAGCCTTTAAAATGTATCAACAAACGCAAAAGTATGTTAAGTTACTGTTAAGTTTGGTACTTTGGTACAGCCAGGTACAATTCGCTAGCTAATTAAAGTGTCTAAACTACCTAGTTAAATTAATGAGGTAATTAGGAATTGTAATTTAGGTAGTTAAATTAGCTAGCTAGTCACAGTTTGTACTTTAGTTAGTTAAATCAGCTTGTTAGCAACTTTGCTTTCCAACTTAGCTTTTAATATAGCTTGTTGAGGATTGAAATTTAGCTGGATAAATTAGCTAGCTAGATAAGGTTTGTATTTTAGCTAGTTAATATAGGTAGTTAGCTGGTTACAAACTTAGCTTTTAAATTAGCTAGTTAATATAAAGTTAATATAGTTAATATAAAGATAGAAATAGTATAACCATTCATTTATAGCTTTGATTCATTTTTAATTACTAGTTTTGGTTAATTACTTAGCTAATTATGATTACCCAGTCTTGCGTAGTAGTTTATATTATTGACAGGCGTTAATATAATATTACTCCCTTATTTATGCTTAGTCCTTGCATAGATATTAAGATCTGACTTTCAGCCAATGCCCAAACCCCAACCACTGATCCAGTCCCGGTCCCAAGCCCAGATAGAATGGGAAGGAAGGGCATCTGGTATAAAAACCTGTGCCAAGTTGTGTGCAGATCAGATGGTCGGTGTAGTGACCCCATAAAGGAAGCAGCCATAAAAAAATTTTTATGAAAGAAAGAAAGTATTACGATACAGCCAGAGATCTGTAGTGAGTTTATCTGATCACATTTGCATCCCAGCAAAAAGATTTTTTCCATCTGGTATTTCATAACTGTGCCAGTCACACTGATGTGCAAAACAATGTTTTTTGTTCGGGGAGCAGTTTTGTAATACTGAAGAGTCGGCAATAACAGCAACAAATAGTTACGTTCTTTGGTTTCTTCCATTTTTCAAAACACGTTCTACAGTGCACTTACGGTTTCTTTGGTACATTTTGCAGTTATCCTTGAATGTGTGTCACTTGTCTCTGACAGATTAATCAGCACAATGTTACAAAATGTTCTTCCAGAAGTTGCTTTCAAAAATAAATTTCTACTTAAAAGGGTAAAATGCCATAATCAGACGTCTAGGTGCTTAAAAATGACTTGAATACCAGGCTTTTTTTTTTTTTACACATTGTCATAGAAACATTTTACATGCTTGAACACAGTCACCCCGATCCTTTTTCTCCTCCACAATGTCCAGTTTGATTCACTTGTATCTTTTCATTCTATCCTCCCACTCAGTATAAATATTATGTTTTTGTGAAACTTGTAAACAAAACTGAGAATTACTTTATTATAGCTCTTTGTTTCTCCATGTAGCCTGTGCCTAGCTATGTGTTTCATCAAATTTTTTTTAAACTATTCTTACTGGAAAAGCCTAAATAAAGGAACATATGACATGCACCCTACTGTCTTTTCCACCCACCTGTTTCAGGTACATGAGGCTTCTGTGTTTTACTTTGTTTCTGAGGCTGTGTGTGCACTGGTAAATCAACCATCTGCAGATAAAAGATCTATAATGAACAATAGTTCGGCTGATGCTACAGGATATGCTCATAAATGTTGAAAAATGAAATACGTTTTTTATTTATTTATCTATTTTTTTGTTTTACCTTACTCTGGCGCAAATGCAGTGGTGCGCAAAGTACATAAATCCTATTAAAAATGTAGGTAAGTAAATGTACGAGACCACTGCATGAAATCAGTTCTAATTCTGATTTCAAACAGCTTTTATTGATTGAGCTTTTCATGGAGGGAAGGCAAATCATGTAATTAGCGTATAACAGTGAGCGGTGATGATATTACTACTTCAGAAATGTAGTGGATTGGAAAGTGTACATATTTGTTCTAGGATGTAGTCGAGGAAAAAAAATATCTAAAAAATATCTACTAATAAATTTACTAAAGTATATATATGCTGTGTGTGTGCATAAATATATATATATATATATATATATATATATATATGTGTGTGTGTGTGTGTGTGTGTGAAAAATGTACACTAGTAACAAAAAAAAGTACAGTAACAAAGACAATCATAGTGTGACTTATCATTCACATCTGCTCAAATGTCACAAAACTATCACATCTATGTAAATAAATACAGTGGAACCTCGGATTACGAGCATAATTCGTTCCGGAAGCAGGCTCGTATTCCAAAACACACACACATTAACGGAGAGACTGTTTTAAAAACCGTTTAAAAATTAGCAAGGAACATCGCTAGTCACACTCAGGTGAGCACATACTAACAGAATCACTGCTGTAAAGTAAAACAACAACAAAAACAAATTAACCAGCACCTTGAATCACGACAGAGCAATTTCTGTGTAAGGCAGAGAGTGTGTAGGTTTGTTTGGGAACCTGAAAGGAGGGGGGCTGTAAAGTCGAGAGAGAGAGAGTGTGTGTGTGTGTATTCACCCAGCAGGGGAGACGATTACCTATAATTCCGCAGCGCAAGAGAGAGAAAAACCGTTGGCTCAGTTGTGATGACGTGACGCTCGGTGTCAAAACAAGAAGTGCATGCGTTATACATGATACTCGGTGCTTGTAAACTAAGACAATGCTCGTTTTTCAAGTCAAAATTTATTTAAAATCTTTGCTCGTCTTGCGGAACACTTGTAAACCGCGTTACTCGTAATCCAAGGTTCCACTGTAGTTGAAAATCCTTAAATGAGAATTTAAGAGCCTTCTTCTGGAAGGAGGGTAATTTGTATTTGACATTACTGTTATAAAGATGTAAAGCCTGTGAACTGTATAGGTGTCTGTTTAGTGCTAAAGTTGCTTTTATTGTCTATTTCTTTTCTTTGAACTAAACTTTAAATTAAAAATTACTCCAGTTTCAGGGAAAATGGAAGATGATCGAAGAATGGAACAAAGGAAGAAGTAAGAGGTAGAGGTAGAAATTCCAGCATGGTGTATGATTTCTGACAGTTGTTCAACCTTAGCTACATCACTTGAGTTCCTAATTGGTTTCAACTAGAGTGAGCAGGATGATTTTTCTTCTGCTGAAGCAATTCATTTTCTTTGTACCTAGCTGTTTGTAATGAATTTAGCTGGCTCTGTTAGTGGAAATATAATATCCCAATTTAAACTTGACTATTAAAAAACTATTTATTGAAAAAAGATTATAAGAAAAATTATAAAAACAACAACAATGGATAGCCCTTGATGATTGAATCTCCCAGCCTGTCTACTTCATACAAATTTTTTTTGTACCCAATATCGGCTTCAACAGTACTGCAAAAAAAACATATCGTCCACTTAATCATCATCTATGCCACTTTATCCTGTATTCAGGGTCATGGGGGGCCTGGAGCCTAAGGTCCTAGGTACACCCTGGAAAGGGTGCCAATCCATCGCAGGGCACACACACATACTACTGTATGGGCAATTGGGGAACGCCAATTAGTCTAATCTGCAGTTCTTTGGACTGTGGGAAGAAAACCCGAGTACCCGGAGGAAACCCACCAAGCACTACACCTCAGTCTTCTTCTTCTTCTTCTTTGTCTTTCGGCTATTCCCTTTCAGGGGTCGCCACAGCGAATCTGCCTCCATCTAACCCTATCCTCTGCATCCTCTTCTCTCACACCAACTAACTTCATGTCCTCTCTCACTGCATC
>JAQQZS010000010.1:7070385-7097040 GCA_030068045.1 Platyallabes tihoni | reverse complement strand
GTGATTATCCTGCCTACTCGTGTTCTTCCGCGTTTGGGTTTACCATTCACGCAACAAAGGGCTAACCGCTAAGTTACGTCTTCTGGTCACCTAAGGTTAGTTCTGACAAAAAGCTACAATATATAGGATATTCTGTATAACCAATATGAATTATACAGTATACAATATGCTTGAACCAGAATCACACCGAGAAAGAAATTTTTTTTTCACTTTAGGCCACTCCCACATTGTAATACACTCCTACCATGCATTCAACTGTACTGTATATCATCTCATGAAGATGTGCTCATTATGAAGCTGAGAGAATCCTCCAGCTCGTCCCATCAGCCGCATCATCCATCCTGGATTCATTGTAAAGAGAATCTCACGTCTCCTAAAAGCAGTTACTCTGAGATATTGTCACCACATAATACATATAAAGCAGTAGTATATGTGAAACATTGTTTGGCTGGGAAGAATATAACGCTGGGTCATTTGCCTACTCAACAAAAATATAAACCAGTAGAAAAAGACTGTAGGAGTAATAATAAATCAGTGTTATTCTGCACTTCTAAAAAGGGTGGAAATTTACGCCTGGTCTGCTGTAATGCAAAATCTGTCTTGGTTTCCGTTTGAACATTTTTAACAGAAGTATATCACATGGTTGTGCTACTTCTGAGCATGCTCCATGGCCTGCTTTTATGGGAAAACGAATCAATGACAGGGTGATGTGATGCACAGATACGGAGTTCTTTCTTCTCCTTCTGCTTACTATTATTATTGTTATTATTTACTACATAATATCTACGTCTAAATAATGCGCTATGTATTACAGTGTATCATAAATCCTGCAGAATATTTCTACTCAACCCTCATAATAGACTATTGATATGAGAGAAGTCATTATGGCCACCGAGGCTGAGCACATGAGCTGTTTTACTACATAATGTGCCATGAATAGAGGTAATGTCTGTGTTTAATGTGTATTTTTTTTCCTGGAGCAGATGTGCATTTGTGCATTACAGAGAAAGACAGAGAGAGAGAGAGATTTGCATTATAATAAGTGCATGAGTGCACTGCTTTTAACCTTGCAGTGCAAATATGTGTTGTGTGCATGCATGCATACATGTGTCTGTGTGCCTCCTCTGCATGCTCATGTAAGCAAGTATGCAAGCACTTGCATTTACAGGCTGCTCAGCCCTTTGCTGCTCAGGTGTATAAAACTGAAGGATGTTTACGCTGACAGGAGCTATGTGGGACCACAGAGCCGCAACACCTTTAAAAACATCGGGCAAATAGAAAGTCCGAAGACACAGGCATCCAGTATCTGCCATCAACTCCAGTGCTGCATGAATACACTCTTCAAAATATTACATCAGGGCCACGGATACCAGTTAAGTCTTTATCACTCGCACCCATCTTCTTTACCGAACGCACTCTTCTCGTCGTCTTTATTCCCGTGCAAGTCGATACGTGACTCGCTGTGCGGCAGATTTCAAATGCACACCGCGCTCAGAATCCGAGTGAGTCATTACTCCATCTGCCTCCGAGAAATGATCTGGCTTCAAACACCCACTTTTTCGGTGTAAATCAGATTCCTGTGTTGCAATATTTGTGCTAGACGATAACCAGCTCAGGTGTCCGATAGGAACAAAAAGGAAAGGTTTCAAATGGAACAAAGACTTAAACAAGAGAAAAAATGACAGTGTTTTTATATGCAGCACAAGATATGAATAAAGACTACCATACACCATGCAGTACTTCTGATATTAAACATGACACGCATGTACACTATGAATAAGGATTTGTTCGTTAATCATTTATTCCACACCGAAGTCCAGACAAGAAAGCGGCGTGCAGACGAATATTAAACATCTAACGACAAACATGAGAGGATTAGTGCTAGAAGGATTATCGTCATTAAATTTGAACATACGCTCCTGTCCCGAATGGCTCTGCGATCCAATTTCAAGTGTGCACTTTGTTGAGGTGCAAACATACGGTATTTTATGAGCAAACATTTTGGACAGACTTTCAAGTTTTACCACTATGTGTTGATGTTTTCAGTGGAACGAGTTAGGTTTGCGGCTATTTAGGTTTGAGTGCTATTTTGCACTCATGCAGTTTGTTTCTATAAAATCGTATCCATCCATTTATCTAGGATCCTCTCTAGTCCAACTTGGGACTGTAGAGGCCAATGGTGATTATCGTTGTACTTATTCCCATTTTACAACACATATACATTTACATACTACGGATAATTTGGACACACCAATTACTGTAGTTTAATATGCCTGACTTTGGACTGTGGGAGAAAACCTGGAGAATCCAGAGGAAACCCACCAAACACATGCAAACTCCATGCACACAGACCTTAAGATGGGAATCGAAACCGGACCCTGGAGGTGCAAGGCAACAGTGCTAACTACTAAGCCACAGTGCCATTAAAATCTTATACTGTACCATGTACAGTACTGTACATTTTTCATTTATTCCTTTTATTTTAGCCAATAATGACCAATCATATGATTTATCCATTTGCAGTGATGTGGAATGTCCATAATATATATATATATATATATACTGTACAGCCAGCTCTAAACTCTTTTTTCCCCCCATATTTTACAGTTAACAAGACAAGGAAAAAGTAGCTTGTTATGTAAGAAACCACCAGCCTCAGTCCTTGAAGACTTTCCTGTCATGGAAAAATAAAAGCTGTAAAGTTAGGCAGCATTGAAACTGAAGACTACTTTCAAAAAATAACATCTCTTTTAACAGTTTAAATGGAGAATCTTTCATACAAATCCCAAAAGTTCTTACTACTGGAACATGAACTTAATGGCTTGCAGTCAAAACAGTTATCCGAACTACTGTAATGTTATAGAAAAACTGATCAACGCCCTGTTGACACTCCAAGCAGATTTCAGGATGCAAAAGACTTGCGTTATATGACATCCTTGTGCAGAATAACAAAACACAGTTATGAGAGTAAAAACTTTCTTTATTTCTTGATAAAATCCTCCATGCTACAGAAAACTAAGGCACTTATCCCAGCGTTTCAACAGTGCTTGGACACAATAAAGATAGAAAGTTTTCCCAGTACACCAGAGCCTGCTTCACATCAGAAATGCTGGCCTCCCAGGAACTTCATTAATGGTCCAAATTTATGGAAATGGCTTGGAGGTCAATATTGTACAGGGGATATTTCAGTAACTTCCAGCTGAGTTCCTGAAAGTGGTGTTTGTGAATGATTGCGTGTATAGTTCCAAAAGACAGGTGCGTTTCCTCTGCAAGTTATCCATTATGCAGTATTTCAAGGATCAGGAGTTTCACGTGGGCTCTGAAACACCTCGTATCGGATCATTATTCATTAAAAAGTTTGCCAAATCTTTTACCGCGGCTAAGAGTCTCATCACCGAACAGTGTTTGAAGTCAGTCGGTTTCATTGTTCACAATAAATTTCATCACACCTCATATCACTGGCTTTTTTTACATGGTTGCCCAGGATCAAATATGGGGTTTATATTTGGCTCTAAATAAAATTGCTTTCACTTAAGTTGTTTCCGAGTGACAAGGCAATATATATATATATATATATATCCTCAGCTTTGACATTAATGTCTTGTTGTTCCTGGTATTAACAGACCTAAATGTTTTGAGAGAACAAGTTCACAGATGTGTCACTTAAAACAGGCAATAGCCTTCCCTGTGCCTTTTTAGCACATCTCCATCCACCTGCCTGGATCAGCCACTTTTCCTTTAGAATCACCGGAAACACAGTGAGACAGCTCATGTCTGTCTGTCTTCTAGACAGTGTCAGGTGTCACGCTTGATTTAGATTGAAACCAAGTGCCTGTTCACCAAGCTGAACCCAGGAACCAATGTATGTTACACAGAATGGAGTAGGAGACATGAGGTCTTGGGGTCAGGTGAATGCTCTGATGGGCCAAAATGAAACCGAGCATCTAAGTAACAAAGACCCACGCTCTTGCTTGCAATCTTCCAGTCACAGCTGGACATCATACATCATGAGGATTGTAACCTTGGAATACGATCGATGATGTTAGATTTCTTGTGCAGAGATCTGAATCATAAGCTCCTCATGCTATTGAGAGCTTGTCAGTCTCAAGATTAATCTCATGACTTATTAATATTTAATTGTGTCTTGTCTTGCCACTGTACTTTGTCTTACCCAGGAAAGGGTCATAATTCTTCTGTGACTATTATAAAGGAAATACTGCCTAGAACCTATAGGAGACCAGTTGAGTGGGCATGGTGGAAAGGTACTCACCTAGCAAAGGATTTCACTGGACTGAACCTAGTAGTTCTTGTAGTAGCAGAGATGTCCTTAATTTTCTAGGCATGAACCATCATGGCTTCTGCAGCAGTTCCTCTTTTGTGGCTTATCTAATTACTTGCATTTATGTAAATCATTTTGCTGAAGTCAGTTCATCAGACAAGAGACGTGCTACAGGGTTTTAGAGCTAGTTCAGAAAAGAAGGTGTTTTCACAGACCTTTTTTGTTTTTGTACAAAAATCTTTTTGCTCTCTTAGGTGGCACGGTGTAGTTTAAAAAAAAAAAAAACCACTAATAAAGAACAATGCTTGAACAGAATATAATGCAAATGTGTCACATTTTGTTCATCCATTCTTCATTTATACCGCTTATTCTGAGTAGGGTTGCAGGAGCCTGGAGCCTATCCCATGTTACTCAGGGCACAAGGCAGGGTACACCCTGAATACCCTAGCACAGACACATAGAGTCATATACTTTGGGTAATTTGGAAACATCAATTAACCCACACCTCATTAATAATTAAGCGACCATGCAGTCATGTCACATGTGCTTACTGTATTTGGTTTTAGATTAATTAAAAAACACATCAACTTGATGGATTCTTCCAAATGTATTTCTGGTCATTTTTCTCTTGAATGACACAGCCATGAGAATTCACACGTCTACTAATCTTGGTGTAGGTTTGTACCTGGTTACATCCTTATTCATTCTTAGTAACTGGATGATCAGGATTGTGGTGGTTTAAATGAGGTTACTAGTTTATATTTGGGGGAATGGAACCAGATAGCACTGTTGCCTTGCACCTCGAGGGTCGATTGTTCGATTCCCACCTTGGGTGTGTGTGTGTTTCCATGTTTGCATGTTCTCCCTGTGTTTGGTGGGTTTCCTCTGGGTACTCCGGTTTCCTCCCACAGTCCAAAAACATGCAGATTACGCTAACTGGTGTACCGATATTGCCCGTAGTGTGTGAACGAGTGTGTGAGTGTGTTTGTCCTGTGATGGATTGGCACCCCCTACCAGGGGTGTATCTCAACTCGTGCCATATGTCTCCTAGGATAGGATCCAGGCCCCCCGCAACCCGATATACCCTGTGTGTGTATATATATACTGTATATATATATATATATATATATATATATATTATATACATAATATATAAGCATATTATATATATAGGACAAAGCAGTATAGATGATGAGTGCAAAATAGAATCAGTGTAAAAACGAACAAACACTGTACACATTCCTGAGGGCCTGGGTTCAATAAGTAGCCTAAACCTAGCAACTGGCCTACAGGGCAACCCTAGTGCTGGTCCCAAGCCTGGATAAGCCTGGACATAGGTAGTTATGTAAGGAAGACCATTGCGCATAAAACCTGTGCTGGCCAAATCAAGTAGTGACCTATTGACAGAAACGACTGAAAGAGAATGACATCAACGACTTATAGACATCCTTATTTAAGATCAATAATGAATGAAAGGCTGTGAAAATTTTTGTCTTAAGAGCTTTGCCTGAAATTTGCATCAGCACACAAGCATCCGAGCCGGCCTCGTGTACTTCCAGTAGCTGTTCGCTCGGAGCACTTGTTTGTGTCAGTGGAAAGCCAAACAAAGCGATTTTACATATTTATTGCTGTTTTTTTTTTCTTTTTGCCATTTTGTGCAAGAATTAGTGAAGACATGGATCCCCATAATGTTAAGAAGCACAGTAGCAAAATTAAAAGGGAGCCACTTCCGGAGATTTGTTTTTAAAGCAGAGGTTTAATGAGGTTTAAATGTCTGTTTATTTAATATTTCACTTTATTTACATGTCTTTTTTTTATTATTTAAAAAAAAAGTTTTGATTGCTTTTATATGGAAAAATATGAATGTAGTATTGGAAAATGGTAATATCGATAATATTTGTCTCTGAACGTATTTAAATTAAATACAGAGGTGAGACTGAGGACATAATAGTAGAACAATCAGGGGAAAATTCCTTGTGGTTTAAGCCACAACCACTTCAGGTTTAAAGTGAACTCAGGTTTAAGACTGTTTGGAGCATTAAACATTTATAGACACAGAAAATCATGAGCTTCACAATCAAAATGTAAAAGTTTTGTAAAGGAAATGTAAATGTAGGATTTGCCTTTTTACACTTTATCCATTTTCCTTTTCCCTGATAACTTCCATTATGTCCTTTGTTTGAGACTCTCTGGGGTCACCGAATAATACTTTCCAGGCAATTGCCTCATCTACATTATTTTAATACAGAACAAAAAGGGCTCAACTTAAATGATCTTTAAAAGCACATTTTAATAGTAGAAATACTTTGCCATTTAGATTTAGGCAGATGTATGAAAATGATCCACTCTAACCACAGAGCTGAGGATAGGACGCCTTGTTCAAAGGATCGAACAGTGCCTCTCTGGCCAACTTTTCTTTACAACTATCTCTGTCACCATCTAATAATATGAGTGCTTACATCAGATCAGATTAATGTAAGTAAATTGATGTAGCAGTCTAAGAGAACAAACCCTAATACTAAGCTATACGTTTTAGATATTTCAGGTTCTGTTTAAAGGTTATATTAGTCCATTATTCAAAAACATTATTTTTCATTTCATATTCTTGCGGTTGTGCTCATACTTTGTGCCTTTGTCTTTTACGAAGAAGCGAAACATTAATTTCAAGCAGAGAAGCCAGTCGTTGAATTGGAAAGGACATTTATGCATGACTTTGACATTCATCCAATATAGATTCTGTTCTCTGTCTTATTGGATTTGAAAATGAGATTTACAAAGCACTGAGGATCATTAGAAGATGGGGAAAGAGAGGCATTTTTCTACCAATAGCATGTAATTAAAACCATAAAGTTATGTTTGGCGGGATTAATATTCTGAAAATCCTGTCATAATTTATTAGAGAACTAGAAAAAGTTAATAAGAGATTATTTATTCATGCTGACATAAATATTTAACCTATGTATTAATATTCATTGGCACCAAGCTTCCAAATTTATCATGAAAAAAAAAAAAAAATTCAGCATTCTCTCCCACTGAGAGTCGAACACAAAGCAGAGTGCAATTCTCATATTACATACAGTACAAATGTTGCATTCGGATATATTCTTATTGGCAGGAGGAAACAATTTCCAATGATCCCTTCAGGTACTGTGAATGTAGTAACTGAGAACAAAAAAAAAAAAATACCGTAGGAGTTGCTTTGAGATGATGTTGAAGTGAATGATAATTCTTGTTGAAATAATGCTTAAGGTGAAAAGCTTCACATGCATAAATGTATTGCACAGGTTTAAAAAAAGTCTGTTGTACTGTCTAGCATGTGGGACAAAGGGAAACCGTAGTTGGTGCTAAATCTGGCACCTAACAAATCTAGATGTCTTGGATAACTGAATGAATTGCTATAAATGAATGAAAAGGTTTAATTACACCGTGGAACAGGTTTTGACATACATATTTTCCTTCTTCCTGTTTTTTAAGTGTTTTTTTAATTTTTTTTTATTTGTCACACTTAAATGATTGGGATCTTTAAACAAATTTTGATATTGGACAAGAATAACCTCAGTAAATACAGTTTTAAATTATCATTCTATTCATTAATGGGAAAAAGCTACGCTACGTCTAAACCTACCTGGCCCTATGAGAAACAGTAACTGCCTAATTTCATTTTCCATACCCAGGCCTGATTACTGCCAGACCTGTTGAATCAAGAAATCACATCCTGTTACATTTGGCGTAAAATAACACAGCATTTCATAAAAAGACCATGATACCGGCAGCCCAACATGGTGGTGGTAGTGTGATCCTTTGCAGCTTCAGGACATGGACAACTAATTGATGGAACTATGAATTCTGCGCTATACTGGACAAGCATGAAGAAGAATGTCCGACCATCAGTTCTTGACCTCAAGTTCAGGCACACTAAGGTTATGCAGCAGGACAATGATTTAAAACACACCAGCAAGTCCACCTATGAGTAGCTCAAATAAATAAAAAATAATGTTTTGGAATGGGCTAGTCTAAGTCCGGACAACAACAATTAAAACAATTCTGCAAAGAAGAGTGTTACAAAATTCTCATCTCCCCAGTGATGGGTAAGACTCATTGCCAGAGTGCAGTTCTTGCAGCCAAGGCTGGGACAACCAGTTATTAGGTTTAGGGGCAATTATTTTTTCATATGGGGCCAGGCAACAGCTTTTTTCCCTTGATAAATGAAATCAGCATTTAAAAACTGCATTTTGTAATTTCCTGGGTAATCTTTCCAACATGAACAAAAAGGCAACAAAAACATAATGTATGTATTAAACGTTGGTCTCTCCAATGTATATGAGCCAAATGTTTAAATACAAATTAACAGTTTGACAGCAAAACAAGATAAATGACATTTTTGGACAATTACTGTACTTATTTTTGGCAAATTGTGTTTGTCACACAAGGTTGTGTATTAAAAAAAATATTTAATAAAAAGCTATATCACTTTCTTAGAGATGTTTTTTAGGTATTAAGCAAAATGACAAGAAGCCACCAAGTCAGTATAATGGAACTGCTGGCTGTACAAAATGAATGATCTAAATTCGTATTTTATTATGGAGGATGCTGACGCCAAGAAAGTGGACTCTTACTCTTACTGCCACTACAGTCACTCCAGCAGTAAGGAATTACAGAGTGTTAACTAATAGTGTTGCTGATTAGCATTCACGGTACCATCTATTACAGTACATGGCACATTATGTGATTTTGATGAAGCTATGTGGGCTGCTTAAGCAATATTACACAAGAGGGACTGCTGTTGTGCCGAATATCAGCATGACTGTGATGTTGTGCTACCCAAGAACTGAAAACATTACAGCCATGACAATATTCAGCACAGCAGCACTCCCTGTCATGTGATATTGCTTTTATACAATAGTTCCACAAACACCATATATTAGCAACAGAATAGGATTTGTTTGTTGATTTAACCAGTTTTTTTTACTACGCCACATCCTTCTGCGACTGGCGAAGCTAACTAACCACAGCTGGTGGAGCTGGTGACTGACAGTTAGTGTAATAGTGTCGAGAATAAACCAAGGAGATTGTCAACATGGGAACTTGACGGGATTTAATTTAATTCATATTTCAACTTATAACGCTCTAGAATATCAGCTACAAGTGTTGTTTAAGATGACCAAACAGTATCAAATGCGTTTTCTTGCTGAAAGTTCTTCCGTAACTAGTGCTGTACAGACAGCGTTCTCCCATTTTTCCAGTACTGCAGAACGTACAGAACTACTTTTACCCATGCTGGCGACCGAGAGTTTGTGTAATTAACGTCTGTTTTGAAGTGTAATGTATATAGTTCAACATGTGAGTGCTGTTATGCTCTATATCAGCACTAGTGGAATGCCTAGTGGAAAATTAATTTGTATTGCCATTTTATGTTTCACTTCCCAAGCAATTTATCTTATTTCTTTTTTCTTCATAATGCTCTAGCACCGTTTTTTTGTTGCATTTGGAAGTCACTATGCACTTAAGGTAATATTTTCCAAAGGAAATTATGTTGCAACACTTGTAGTGCTTGGTGTCCCAAAGACATAAGATTCACACGTTGTGTGTGGGAAGTCCATGCGTTTGCTTTGTCTGGTTCCGTCTGCTTTTTTCCAGTGTAATGAATGCGCAAATAGAGGTTTTACAGCACATATCTGTACAGTGATACGGTGCTGAGGTCAGCTTTCAAAGTGACTCTAAAGCAAGAACATGAGCTGATACTTTGAACATAAGTTTTTCTGTTGTTTATAATGTTGCTCATGATCTTTGTGAGGAACAAAACGCATCAAATTTTCTACTAGTGACTCAAAAAAATAACAATCAAAAAAATAACAATCAAAGCGTGAGTTTGCAATTTTTTGTTTAATTAAAACTCAACCAACATATTATTGATACAAATTAATTCATTAAATAACAATAAACACAACTGCAGTCTGATTTATCCATTGTGCCAAAACTGTGGGAAATGAAATTTTAGCTTTTTTCATAATCATCCAATATTCATGTGTACAGCATATCACCAAGACAATTTTGACATCATATTTTACCTTTTTAACACCAGTGTGACACTAAGAAAACATACATGAAACATTCTCTATCAGTTTGTAATGCTTCTTATTTTATAATAATAATAATAATAATAATCTATACATAATATAAAACTGTAAAGTTGGCGTGTCTGTACATTGAATAATTTAGTGGGATATACAGTAAGAGTAATAGAACACTTCAAGATGATTTTTGGAATTTTTGTCTGTCTGTTTGCGCATGCGTCATGTAAAAACTGCTGAATTAATTTTAATGGGGTTTTCACAATGTATTCGGGCCAAGCTTGAGGTACCATATAGGCTACAAGGGAAGAGAGGGAAGAGAGGATATGTTACTTTAAAATTTAAATGGAAAACGCCCATATATATAAAAAAATATTGACCTTGAAAAAATCATTAGTTCATCTTAAAATTCAACAGGTGGCGCTGTACATTTTATAATACATGCCAATGAGTGTGCAATTGAAATCTACTTAATAAACGCGATCTCACACCTACATTCTGCACACTTCACAGTAACACGTACATTTTTTAGTTCATTCCAAAATTAAAGAGATGGTATTGTACATTTTTAAAAAAGCATGAGTGTGCCATTAAATTTTATGAAAATGAGGTCATGGACACATCTAGTGATAATCATTTTTTCTTAAAATACCAATATGGAGTTCTCTTTTTGCTGTCAAATTGTTCAAATACACTTTTAAAACAGTCTATGACTGCTACACGTCCTGTGCCTTGTCCCTCCAGTGCAGAGGTACTGAATTAAAATTTAAGAAGGTCATTTTCTTTGAAATTTCATGTCTAGGTTAGGATTCAAACTGGTTTTAAACTTCCCGCAGAAAGAGTAAACATATATTGATCTGTCTGTTCATCTTTGAAGGTTCGGTTTTCAGTCTACTTTCCTTTTCTTGAAGTAGGCCATGCTCTGTCACGCATTCGCTTCTGTCTTTTCCATACACTCTGTCTATATACGGGAAACTATCGCGTTAAGTGGCTCAACTGAGTGATGCATACAGTATAACTGCACCCACCTCGAGGGAAAAGTGCTAGATTACTGGTATGTCTTTAGACTGTGGGACGAAACCGAAGTAACCAGAGGAAACCGATCAAGCATGGGGAGAACATGCAAACTCCATAGACAGATTGGAATTAAGATTCAAACCTCCAAATCCTGGAGGTTCAAGGTGACAGTGCAAACATTTACATTTTATCAAAAGACATTATCACAGCCTAGCGAACGTTCTGTACATTTACATCCCCAATAAGCACGGAGCCATTAAAAATAAAAAGAAACCAACCAGACTCAAACAGAGAAACAATCTTCTTCTAGGTCACACCACATAGCTTGATTATAAATAGTTATCTCCTCCATCCATATACTATAGAGCCAAACAGTATTAAATGTTTTGAAAGGATGTTAAGTACAAGTATTTTGTGTATAAGTGACCTTGGGTAAGCATAGTTTTTATGATTACAGCAGCATTTTTTAGTAGACCTGGAGTATCCAGGTGAAATGATTCACTAAAGCAAAAGTCTTGGGCACAATAAAACCAGATGGAACAGGTTTGTACAGTATATGCTACAGTATCTGTGAATTAAATTTCTTCATCTTGGTGGTTAATCCAGTGATGCAAAATCGATATATTATAATTTACAGTACATCAACACATATTGTAACTTCTTCTGCCCTTCCATTTGCTTTTTGATATCCCGAAATTCGATTTAAAGTAGGTTCCCTTTTGGTTAGTGGTAAAGCCTTTTTCGCTTGTGATCAAAATTCTGGGTCACTGCTGCCATCAAAAGCCAGTCACTTTACCCATCAGGCTTTATTGCTCCACCAGGGCCTTTTGAGGGTCTGTTCAGTATTTCAATCTCATATTACTCTTGTAATGCATTTTATTTCACATTTAACAGAGAGACTTGGTGAAAATATTAGAAGCCCTTTGGGGCATCGTATTGTTCTTGGTTTGCTTGTTTGTTGTGAATACATTTCAGAAGCGTCATTATTTATCCATGAGTTGATAAGGTATTTTTTTTCGCCTGTCTTACCTTCGAAGATTTAGTTGTACTCAATCGATCGAGAAGCTGATATTTCTCCGATTATACAGCATGTACTGGTTATCGACAGAGGAATAAAACTGCAGTAAAGATATGCAGCAATGACATGAAGGATCGTTTTGTCCAAGGTCTTGTAGTATCTACTGTACTACTGTATATACTGTATTTGGATACAAGCTGCGTTTTAGTGTACAAGAATATCAAAAAACTGTCATGACCAAACAAGTTTCCCTGAGACTCCTACATATAAATCCCTTTGTCTCTTGCGGGTGTGAACTCAGGACTATACGCTATACATTTTTAATGAGCTACAGTATGTACAGTATTTGCAAAAGTCTAAAAACAGAAAGTATCGACCATTTACTGTTACTGTACTGTAATTACCTGACCATTCAAAACACCTTTACAAGGATCATACAGTCAAAAGTATGTGTACACCTGATAATCATGCAAGTTTTTTCACTGGTTGAAATCTCACATAATTTATAGACTGTCTTTGTATCCTGTATCTGCTTGAGTGTCCATATTACAATTACGGAGGCTATTCTTACACTCCCACACCCTCCCCTGTTCCACTTTGCACTTTGATGATGATTTCTGTCATTCATGCAATAACACACTGAGCATTACTACACAAGACATCATGCGAATTATATGTACCTGTAATAACGTGTGATGTGTGAAAATTCATTATTCATGTGAGAGAAATCACAACTGAGAAAAAGAAAAAAAAAAAGCACATGCCACATGTGAGAAGAGATTAAATATAACCAAAAACAGTGGGGCGTCCAAACATCTGTTCTGCATTAATTTTTAATTGAATATAAATATCTTTCATTGCAAATTATATTATTGGCAACAATTTAAGGTAAAATTTGAATCTTTGAAATATTGATATGAATTTCTGAATTTCTTAGTATTTGGTTTGTCCCCTTTTTACTCATGGTAGTGCGCGATTGAGAGGGCATGGACTCCAGAGGTTTGGTGAAAAACCATGTAATCCATTTTAGATCAAATCCATCAAGCAGTCTAAATATACGCTTGAATAGAGGAGATTAGGCAAAAAGGAAAATTAGACCTTTCAAACAAAGCAGTTATGATGGTTAGTATTATACGTTTCATTCACGTTGAAGGTGAAAGTTTTAAGATATTGAGCATTAATTTTCTTTGTTTTGAATATTTCAAAATTCAAAGTCAAACCGGAACTTTTGGTTGTGCAGAATAACAGAACACGTTCTCATTTATTGCTCTATATAATCTCCTGCTACACTAATGCACGTATCCCAGCATTTCACTAGTGCTTGGATAACACCAAGGTAGAACGTTTTCTCAGTACGCCGGAGCCATGGTTGCATTTTGTGCTTCACGTCTAAAAGGCTGGCTTCCCAGGAACTTCTTAAATGGCCCCAACATGTTGAAATAGCTTGGAGCGAGTCAGGATTGTATCGTGGACGTGGTAATACCTCCCTGTAATGTGCAAGTGGTGTTGGTGAATGATTGTGTACACAGTTCCCACAGACCGATGCGTCTCCTCCGCAAGTTAGCAACAAGTTATCTGTCCATTTTCTGAGGATCACTTGCTGAATGTTCACGGGAACTACTGCGGTGGCTCTGAGCAACCTCGGCCAGTATTCAAATTCAAATTCACATATTCAAATTTTGTCACATACACAGTCATACACAGTACGATATGCAGTGAAATGCTTATACGACCGCCAGTGACGTTAAAAAAGAGAATTAAAGCTTATAGATAAGAAATAAATATGAATAAAAGAAATACGGTAGAAAATTACATTTAACTAGGATAAAATTTTAAATAAAAATAGAAATATATAGTACATAAAAATAGAAACAAAAATAAAAATAGAAATATACTGTACAATAGAACATTTACAATATAGCAAAAATAGAAAATATAGATAAAAAAAATATGAATTGTAAAAATTTAGAAATTTGGTGTAAAAAGGACTGAGGGTGTGCAAATATGCATAAAAAGTTTCTTATTAAAATGACTGATTAAAAGTGTCTTTGTGCAATGGTCCAGAATGAAAACATAAAAATGCAAGTGTAGGTGTGCGTGAATGTGTCCATAGTGTCCATGAATGTCCAGTCAATTTTGAATGTTAAAAAGATGGTATTAGTATCGTCATTCACGGATGTACAGTATGACTTTCTTTAAAACGTTTGCATCGTTCGAAAGAGAAATGATCAACACCCCTTTACTTCCATTCACTGTACAATAAAAAAATTGTCTTATACTGTATATTTGAATTGCACTGAACATAGGAGAAGTTCAATTCAAGCAGAAATGTGTTTAAATGTGTAAAGTTCATGTAACTTTTCCTTTATTCAAGTATCTTATTGTATTTTGTTTAATATATCCAAAGCACCACTATTCGTCCATTTTTGTGCTTTTTCACGGGCATGTTCTCAAATTAAAGATTGGTGGAGCTGGAGCCTATCCCTGGAGACTCCCTCGACCCTGGACAGGGTGCCAATCTATCACAGGGCACACATACAGACTCATTCAGATACTACGGACAATTTTGGAACGCCAGTTAACCTAATCTGCATGTCTTTGGAGTGTTGGAGGAAACCAGCGTACAGGGAGGAAACCCACTAAGCACGGGGAGAACATGCAAACTCCATGCACACCATGCCAAATCACATTTTAGTTGCTAATAATGACTGATATGAGTGACATAGAAAGAGAGAGAGAAAGAGAGATATCACTTGATGGTGGTTTTTCTTCCCAAGCTGAGAATGATGCATACACACATCAGTAATGGACTGATGATTTTCTTCATCCCTTACTCCCTTCATACACACTCCTAATCTCACCCTTGGACATTACTGTATCCCAGAATCCATTCCCTTGGCTTTGAAGGTTGGTGTATGCTTTTTGATCTTTTTCACCCGACGTTCTGTGACGTCACCAAACCGAAACATTCCCGTTTACACAGAAATAAAGTGCGTGCGTGAAAATAAGAGATCGGATCAGGGACGTGATGCATGCAGTCAAAGAAAGAGAGAGAGAGCGAGATGCATGACCCTTCAAGAGTCATGCATATACATCAGACTGTGAAGTAAAAAGAAGAAGAAAAAACGTTAGAACGCGCAACATCGGATCTGAGTGAAGTTTAAAAGGATTTCGCAGCTGGTTAACGGTGATGGAGTGAATGCGGCAATCTATTGGCTGTGGGCTTTGTAAATTTCACTCGGCGCAGTCCAATGGCAACAGAGAGAGATAGAGAAGGAGAAAGAGAGAGAGAGAGAGAGGTCCAGCTTTGGTGTCTCTACCTTTAATCTCTCCGTCTATCTCTGTACAGGCAACCTGAATCTCTGCATTTTAATGCTCGAGCATTGCATTGCGTTAATCCACACGGATCATCCACTTTGCTTCTTTGTATCGGACTGTCTCTTTGGATTGTTTTAACCAAGGACCGCGGGATTTTTTTTTTTTTTTTTTTTTGGGAGACTTTGCTCTCTGTTCTCGTGTCGTTTGGTTTGTTGCATGTTCATGTTTGGTCATATCCCATGAAGTCGGTGCGCAGCTCGGGGAGAGTCCTGCGCTGCAGATTCCGCACAGGTAAGAGACACAACAGGGAATGCGCGTATACGTGCATGTGTGTGTATATATGTATATATGTATAAATGTATTTGTTTATTTTTTTATTATTATTATTATTTATTTACATGCGTGTTTTGTCCTCATGCACATCCAAGTTCTGTCGCGGACATTTTTATTTATTTATTTTATTATTTGGGAAATTTTGCAAAGCTATGCATGCTGTAATGACGTTTCATGATGTGGATTGGACTTTCATACCTAAACGAACAGTCTGGATCGGAACTATGTAACACACACACACACACAAGCGCACGCACGCGCGGGACTGACACTTTAATGCACAGTTTTTTCTTTTCCTTTTTGTGTTTTTGAAAAAATCCCCCCCAAAATCATGCTTTTGACAGGATGGTGAAAAAAAGTCATGCATGACAAGAAAAAAAGGGGGGGAAAGAAATCCACAGGTCTGATTTAGCACCATTACTCACCTGTGGGACATGTTTTTTTATTATTCTTATTTTCTTTATATATATATATATATATATATATATATATATTTATTTATTTATTTATTTATTTATTTTTGTAATTCTGGAGTGTAACGTTTTGCCGTGTAAATATCTTACCAGTTCAATGGCTTATTGTGTAGGAGTAGATGAGAAAGCTAGGGGGGAAAACGGCACCTTTAACCAAAACTTAAAAGCCAAAAAACTCCACGCGCCGTTTGCTTATTTTGGGAAAGCACGCGCACGCGCATTTTATTTATTTATTTATTTAGTTATTTTAGGTATAAAACGCGGCAAAACGCTCTTCACTCTTCAGGAGATGCAGTGCGTTCGCTCGGGTCTACTAACACTCACCACTTTCACACACACACACACACACAGTCCCGCACTGAGCCGCAAGGTGGTACTGTGGACATCTGCATAAGCAGTAAGGTGCGCGCGAACAGGGCACCCGTCTGTGGCACCGCGCATGCGCGTTACCCTCGCAGCGCTTTCTTTACTTGCATGTGGTCTGACTCATGATTATGCATAAAGCGTCATTTAAATGACATTCCACGAAATAAAAGCTAGTGGTGTCGATGTGCCGTATCACCGGATGAGTAAGAAAATGAACGGCATGACCTCCGGCCTTGACATTTTACTAATGTGTTATTCTGCTGAGTTGATTAGATTCAACGAGTGACTCCCTGACATGTCATTTCGCCCTCAGATCAAGTCCGCGCGCTCTATCCCAAAAACATCTCATTACGTCCGTGAAGAAAGCCCTCTTTACGAGCAGGCGATTGAGACCTATTGATTCCCAATCTGCTTGGCCTGCAGCTGTGCAATTTCGTTAAACAGGCACACAGGGACCTGTCCTTCTAGCGTGACTCCTAAAGGCAGCTGACTCTTTATCACCTTTCTGCTTATTTCTGATCCATATCGCGGCAGTCGAAAGCTGCTCAAGTTCCATCTCTCTCTCTCTCTCTCTCTCTCTCTCTCTGTCGCTCTTTCATGGTCTGGATTGCCAGCAACACAACCCTCACCTTTGAATAAGTCCTCCTTTCTATTCGCTCGTATCTCTCTAGGGTCCCTGTCCTCATTCTCTCAGTCGCATGAAAGATGTGGCGGGAGCTCAGCTTGGGAAGAAAAAAAATATCGAGCTGGCCGTGTTGAATAGGTGATTGTGGGTGAGTTTAGAGCACTGGAACTGTCACTTCTCTTCTTTAAAGTTCACCCAAAGGTCAACGGCAGCTTTTTTCCACTATGTTTCCTTCTCTCTCTCTCTCTCTCGCTCTCTCTCTTTCTTTCTCTTTACTGGTCCAGCTGGAAAATAGCTTAACCCATCCACACCCATGTCGCTGTCTGACTCGACACTTGATCGGATCCCTGCCCCTCAGCCTTCTACCAGATCTCTTAGAATAATTAAAATGCAAATGAAAAGCCCAGTTCCTTCATTGATATTCGTATGACTTATCACAGACTATCACACACACGCACACACACATACACACACATATACGCACTCTTTCTTCTAGCTGTTTTCACCCTCTTGAAGGCTTTTGGATTTGAGGTTTAAAAGCGGGTAAAGGGTGTCACATCTAAGGCTTCTCTCTGATATCGCAGGCTCAATAGCTGGATAAATGTGGTGCCGAAGCAGGCCTTCAAGGCTGCTAGTGACAGCGTTCATACATCCAGAACTCGGAAAGCACACACTTACACACACAGATTTTAGTTGATATCTAAATATTTTCTTGAGAAAGAGTGTCAAAGTGCTTGGAACCATGAATTTTTCACCTTGCTATTCCTGTTTTTACCTGAAATACATATTCCAAATTCTGTGAATGCTGGAAGCCCCTGGTCGTGGTGAAACGTGTGCCGTACTGTAGATATTTTTAGACCTTTTTTCATGCAATTTATTACACCTTTTACATTTTTAATTAATTGCATATAAAATTACAGACAAAACACTGTGGCCTGACTGTTTGCATTGAAGCTAAGCTTGAAAAAGGTCCTAAAATTTCACCTCCTGATGATAATAATACTATAATAGTATTCATGAAGATAAAAAGACCAAAAGGATACCAGAAATACTAATCTATTGGGACCTTGAATTCCTTTGAACCAGAGTTGATTAAGCCTGTTTGGACTAAATAATAATTTTTAAGACAAAAGATTCAATATTTTCAAGCCACAAAAAAACAGTGGTAAATGGTAAAAACTATTATTCGTGGTCAAGCTCCATTTAAAATACAGCATGTGGTGATTCCCCTAGTTATCATGTTTACTGCTAGACATCTGAGGTAGCTATACTGTACAGTATGTACAGTATATGGTTCCTGTAGTGACCAGTGGTATGGTGTACTACAGTAAACCATTTAGAGATGATTGCTCCCGCAATGAGTTTCATTTAACGTGAGAATCTTCTTTCGTGTATAGCTGCCTTACTTTGCTTGAGCACTCAACTTCTTCAACAAGAACTGTTATCTTCTATCTACAGTATTAAGATTGCTCTGCTCTGCAGTTCGCTTTGTTCCACACTTTCGCCTCCTTTGGAAAATCAGCATAAGCTTTAAGCATGGTGGAGCAGATACTGTACATTTAAACGCACTGCTCTGTGCTAAATCTTGATGACTATGACTAGTGTTCAGGCATTGGAATCTGGTCTTGGATCAGACATCCAGGGCCCCTCTGACTCAGAGCAGTCTTTCTTGTTATGGTAATGGCTTTTATTATACATTTTCTGGCTTTTCACATCGACCGTGAACCTGCAGTGTAAGTAAACGCAGTATCTTTTAAAGTTATACTGCATTTGGTACAAATTTGAATCTTTTTTAAAGATTGAAAGAGTTAAATTTGTACTAAATACACTGTAACTTTGAATGCAGCAAATTGATTCAGCTCAGTGGGACTGCCGAAGCTTCATATGAGTCTCAGCTGAACTTTGGAATGCATTTTTACACGGAACAAGGGTTGTGGAATTTGACCTCGACTTCTTGGGTTACAAACTTCATGATCTTTTTGCAGAGCAGGGAAATTTATACACAATGGCTCTGTGCACATGATGAGGCACACAGATATGTATACAGTTCCGATCAGCCACATAATGCAAAAAACACATGAAATAAACATTATGCCCAATATTGTGTGGGTTCCCCTTGTGCCACTTGGACTGCTCTGGTTCGTCCTGCATCCCATGAGTACTCAATCAGATCCAGATCTGGGGAGTTTGGAGGCTGGATTGGCATCCTTGGGATTTTTGCCTGCTGGGCCCCATGCTTGGTTGGCTGTGGTGCACTGGGCGTTCTGGTGCCTTTCTTTAGTGGCCAACATTGACTTCTTTTGGCGATTTGTGCTGCATTGGCTTTTCTGTGGGATCTAAACAGACAAGGTGGCTTTCGGTCTTCGCGAGTGTACATGATCCTTGAGTGCCCATGATTCTGTCACCAGTTTACTGGTATATTATTGATAATCAATGTTACCGTGTTAATGTTATGTGGTTAATGTGATGGCTGATCGGCATAAAGATATATGGTAGCAGTTTATTGTAGACACAAATCTGACACTGCAATTCTAAAAACCTTTACCCTACTACCCCTGAATTCCCAATTCGGAAAAGAACAAGGAAGAAACAAGAGCTAACTTTTCTCAAATGGACGTGAAGCAAGATTAGTCAGATGCCTAAAAATCCTCAGTCTCCTGCTTATAAATAGAATGCTGAAATATTACTTCTTTTCCTCTAACACAGCCACATTTATATCTCCTGATGAACTTTATCAACCTTTTTCGACCTAAAGATCTAGTGCCTTAGCAGTGTGGCAAACTAATAGCCTTTCCTCATTAAACCAAGATGGAAGAATCCCTAGTTATAAATCTGTAATTAGTGATCTTGGTGAACTTCTAATTAAAGTGATGACTAATGGATATCGATGGGAGGATGTTCAGATTACTGCATAAGGAAAAAACGGTGGGGAAAAAATCATTAGACCTAACACAGATAATAAATCAGTCGTATTTAGACTTCATAGGGTAGATAAGTAACGTTTTCTCTTTTTTTTTGATGGTCCCGGTTGTAGCAACTGTGAAACATATCGATTGTGTTTTATGGTTATGTTGCAACTATTCCACATCTAACAGGGATATTTGATCCTTAGGTTTCTATACTGCTTACAAACTGCAGGTATCATATTTCAAAGAGGTAAAACCCACTTTCAACTATGATCATGTAAGACTTAGAACTGCTCTGCTGAGTGTGCATACACCTTACAGCCTTACTTTCTGGTTTGACTTAGGGGATTGCATCTATATTGTGTTTGTCGGTGTCAGTAAGCATGGATTTTAATGCATTGTACTGTTTGTCCTGCAGGCAAACCATTGAAGATGGAGTGAAGAGTGGAAAGCAGTTACATTGGAAGACGGAGCTACCTCTTTTTTTGTTTGTTTGTTTCTGTCAATGGGTAGCAGTTTGCCAGAATTAAAGCCACCCCTTCGAGCAAGACCGGCTTCCTTGGGATGGGGGTTCTAGTTTTGGTGATGCGATTGGAGGGTGTCTTGCCTATAAGCTACCCATCGTAGCCTGAGACAGGGGTTTCACCTCATCTGTTCAGGTGGGATTATAGGACCATAGATAACTCCCCCCACCCCCAACCTCAGCTGGACCATGTCGCGGCACGGAGGAACCACATGGATATCTACAACCATGGTCCAGTCGTTCGCCAGTCTACACAGAATCTGTTGGATTTTAGTAATGGTAGTTTCTTGTTTAACAGTGGCTCAGGGGCAACAGTATCCAGTCGTCACTACAAACTATGGCAAGTTGAGAGGCTTAAAAACGTCGCTGCCCAATGAGATTTTGGGACCTGTGGAACAGTACTTGGGAATTCCCTACGCTCTGCCACCCACAGGCGAGAGGAGGTTCCAGCCTCCAGAGCCGCCAATGTCTTGGCCGGGGATCCGAAATGCCACACAGTTCGCCCCAGTGTGTCCCCAGTTTCTGGAAGACCGGTTTTTACTCAATGATATGTTACCTGTATGGTTCACTGCTAACTTGGATACAGTGGTAACCTACGTCCAGGACCAAAGCGAAGACTGTCTATATCTGAACATCTATGTGCCCACTGAGGATGGTATGTCACTTTTGTTGTTTCAACTATTTAAAGAGACTTGTTTGTTAGCTTCTACCCTGTAGTTATTTGATATCGGAAAATCACAATTTGGTACAATCGTTTCAAACCACATTGGCAATGAATCCTGAGGAAATTGTAGAAATTGCCAAAAAGTTGATGTAGATACCAGAACCATGAAGGAAAAAAATAATAATCAAACCTCAGAACCTCCACCATGCATTTGGTTCAATGGCATGGGAGCTGCTTGTACGGACTCCTTAGGCTCACAAAAGAGATCATAACGGTATTGTTATTTTTATTTTAATTTTTTTGAGAAGCTCAGTTGAGCGAGATCTCAAACACTGAGTAACACAAGGCATCTTTTCAAAGGTAGATTCTTGCTTGGTGCTTTTCTGGGTGTGGCCTATAGTATGTCACCAAATTCTGTCTTCTGGTTGGTTCAAAAGTCAAAGAGTTGCATGCAAACAATTTCTCTTATTCACTGAGCTGTTTAGAATGCATTTCATTTATTGCTAAATCTTAATTCTTTACTGGAACCCGACAGGATAACTCTCTTAAATAAACTGTAATGCAAAGAGGCAAGGGATACAAATGAATTACACACAATGGTGCAATGACTCAAATAGATTCTGCATCCATTTCCACCTAAACGATGTATTATTACAGTCCCATCAAGTAGTTGGAAAAACTGATGAGGCATGTTTTGTCAGAGCCTTGATTTTGCGGATGCTCTGGGTGACTCAGCATGCATGAAATACTCTCTTGTACATCTTCTTGCTAGGGGTCTGCTGCTTACTTACAAAGATGGTGCAGATAGCTGAGTGGTTAGGACTGCTGACTAGCAACTGGAGGGCTGCCACTTTGATTCTGGCTGGCCAAATAAGTATGCACCATATCCCAGTGAGGCTGCAGGAAATAAAGCCATTTCTTCACACTGTGAGATATTATTATGGCCTTTGCAGCCACCGAGGCTCTGAGTGAGGCTCTTAATATTGCAATAGGGTTATAGACGGTTCTTTCCAGCGAGGTGCAGATATAACTTTGAAATAATGGGTAAAGTTTGAATAAATGTCATTCTAAGAGGTACTCAGAAAAAGTGCTGGAGAGTCTATGTACCTGTGTATCTTGATTTAATGATAAGCTGAAACGTTCTATGCAGCGCTAAAATATATTCAAGTGTCTTATTACACCCTCTTCCGTATTACATAATTGACTCTTGTGTTAGGGATGTAACTAGATGGGAGCAGTGGTTGTTCAGGTGGTTGAGGCTCTGGGGGTCAGGGGTATGAGCCAGTTTTGGGCCCTTGGGCAAGGCTTTTAATACCATGCCTATATATATATATATATATACAGTAATACCCAGCCACTAGAGGTGCAGGGCATCATCAGTGCCAGGAAACAAGCCTGGACAAATGGGTGAATTGCAGTAGGAAGTGTATCTGGTGTAAAACCCAGGGGAAAAAATAGGTATGTAAATTCTCCCTGTGCTTGGTGGGTTTCTTCCGGATTCTCCGGTTTCCTCCCACAGTCCAAAGACATGCAGATTAGGCTGATTGGCATTACCAAATTGCCTGTAGGGAGCGAATGAGAAAGTGTGTGTGCCCTGCGATGGATTTGCACTGTCCAGGGTATACCCCACCTCGTGCTCTAAGTCTCCTGGGATAGACTCCAGGCCTCCCACAAACCTGTATGCAGGATGAAGCGGTATAGACGATGAGTGAGTGAGTGAAAGAGAGATATGTTCAAAAGTAATGGGATTTAAGTAAAGGGATTTAAACACCACACCACAAAGACCAAACATACATTCACAACAGTCACTTATTCTTCTCTAGAAACTGCCTAGACATGGATGTGGTGGTTTGTTTACCAGTTTGTCCATATTTTTGGGAAAGAGAACCCATAAAACTAATATATATATATATATATATATATATATAGTGGCCAGAACATGTCTTTTTAGTGCGTTAAAGTCAAAACACTAATCATGCTTTTCAAAAGTACCCACATGAACTCCCAACTAATGTCAAAACCTCTTGCTCCTCATAGATAAAATGAAGCTTTATGCAGCTTCAAAAGGGCCTGTTGTTGCAGCGCTGGCTTTCAGGACGGCCAAGTGTCGCGTGATAAACCGGGTTTAGTTGCAGTTCTCTCCATTTCTGAGACTGTTGTTTATGACTTTATGTCTGCAATGGGATAAACTGCATACACAAAATGTTCTCAAACTATATGTGATTTACAAAGAATAATTGCACGCATTACAACACATTCAGACTAGGAGGCAGGGGAAACGATATGTATAGTATATGGTGTTTTGGCTGGCGGTAAATGTTTTATTTATATGATACAATACAAATAAATGAATGAAATAGTACATAATGATAACTGTACTATGTTAATACGGTATGAGAGACTGCCATAAGATTTGCAAACATATGATCAATATTTTAATATGAAGCCAACTTTATTATGGTAATCTGAAGTCATAAATTAAAAGAGTTTCTGATTATTTTGCAGAATTTAGATCCAACTGATCTCTAGACTACCTGTTTACACATGCACTGATAATCCATTTCAGTGGACATAATTTCCCGGACATAATGCTGTGCATTTTGCCCCTTCATGTAGAAACACCCTATAAACTGCACCCTGCAAATTAGGAAGAACAGATTAGATGAAGCACAATCCTCTAAAAAAAACTGTTAGCAAAAAGCTTTTGTATACCTTTACTGAATCTGCCTCATTGTCTTGCAGATTGATGATGCTCTCTAGGCTATTTTGCGATTTGTTTGTTCATCCATGCATTGTTTTTTCTTTCTTGTCTACATTAGAAAGGGCAGAGAAGGGAAGCGAAGGACCCGGACATAATCCTTTATGCAGAGAGTGATGTGAAAGCAGAAGGGACATTTTATTTCATCAGGAGTTAATCAGAATGAAAGCCTGAGTGTGGGCGGGGCGTGCTCAGGGTGATGAGACAATGCCGCAGCAGGCTCCTCTCCACTCTTTAATTGCGAGCGCTCGCTGCGTCCACTCTCCATCGGGCAGTCATTCAAAACAAGCCATTCACAGAGGCAGAGAGGGGAATAGGAAAAGAGCAGTTCTGATAAATCATTGCTTGTTACCTCTAGCAAGTGTCGCCACCCCCCACTCCGATGGTATAATAGCCGCTTTGTTCAAATGCTGAAACAGAGCTTGTATGAAGAATCTCCATGGGATGGAAATGCGAGATGTCACGGAACAGTATGTGGTTCCCATATGGAACAGACTCAGACAGTTATCTCCGTTATGTGTAATTATGACAACCCTCCTTACAGTACAGTGGCCATGTGGTTATCACCAGTGTTGGGGGATGTTACTATTTAAAGTAACTAATTACATCACAAAATTACTGTCTTTAAAACGTAATCAGTTACATTACAGTGTTACTTTCTGATAAAAGTAACTAGTTCGAGTACTTTTCCATTGCAGAAAAATGAAAACGCCTTTGTGATTCCTCATGCATGTTGTTTTAGTCGAGACTTTTATAATTATTCTACCATCATCACTCAGCGAAGTTTGGCCCATAATCTGTTAACTACTATTACCCCGATCTCACCTACACGGTTTCGTGCGGTGGCCGTAAGTACGGTTCATCATGATTCACCACGAGGTTTGGCGCTGTGATTAGGTTTCCATCTTCCCACGCGTTGGTCCTCGCATAGTCAAACCGCATAGGTGAGATAGGGGTATAACAGCAGGAATAACAGAGGGGGGCGGTTTATCGGGGGCGGGGCTGGTAGGATGGCTTTCACTCACACACACAATAACGGATTGGGAATGACTGCTGTCTGGCTCACGGATTACATTAATTGTCAGAATAACGGATTACAATTTTGAAAAAAGTAATTAAATAACTGTCACCACGTCTTTGCATGGATTGCGATTACTGCACTATTGAATATTATAATATAGTAAATATAGCCAGTATTTTAAATCTTAATGAACTTGTATGTAGTAAAGACCATTGTTTAAGGTTGAAATATTTAATAGGAATCTCAGGATGTTATGTTATATCCCCGGCAGAGACCGTGATCCTGCGTTCTAGTTTTTTTCGTCTTGGTGTTATAGTGTTGGAAATGTACGATTAATGTGCTTGTTTTAAAATGTTATCATTTCTATAGTAACTCTCAGAAAAGTCTTCAAAGTTTTTATGATCTAACAGAAATGTAAAATATACTGATAGTGCTAATAAGAACTTGTTACTCTGATGTTCAACAATCTAAAATGCAACGGTTAAGTATGGCATTAACAATTTGCTGTGGTATAAGAGAAATGAAACACTTCATCATATGTTGTTATAGGGGGGAAAAACCTTTGGAAAAAATCAGAAAATAATAGAACACAATCAACCTATATTTGAGCCCATTTTCTCTGAATTACTGGAGTTAATTGGGCAAATTGTGGGAATAATTGGTCACTCTGCCATCACACACCTGCCTTTTTTAGGGACTCGTGGAGGAAGATCTGTGCATACAGGGTGATGTGAAGATTTATTGTTTTCTAAAAGGTTCATTATTGCAAAAACAGATATACACTCTATGGCCAAAAGTATGTGGACGCTTAACCATCATTCCTATATGTGTGTTTATCCTATTCCAGGGCGTTTCTATGGAGTTGGTTCAAAAGGGGGGTTAATATGGAGTGGGTTCCCTTATTGCTGCAAAAACAGACTTCACTATTCTGAGAAGGCGTTACACTAGTTTTTGATGCATGGCAGGGATTTTCGCCCTGTCCAATCACAAGAGCATTATTAAGCTTCGGAAGTGATGCTGAGCGAGGAATCTTAGATATATCCCTGGTAAAAATCATTAAAATAAAAGTAGAAGTAATCCATTTACATTTCTGATTTCAAACACCTGCTACATGATAAAGTGTTTCACAGAGGGAAGACATTAAACATAAAACTCAGCATGCAGTGATATTCAGAGGTGGAAAGTAACGAATTACATTTACTCGCATTACTGTAATTGAGTAGCTTTTTTGTGTATTTCTACTTTTTAAAGTAGTTTTTAAAATCTGTAATTTTACTTTTACT
>JAQQZS010000010.1:7055639-7066942 GCA_030068045.1 Platyallabes tihoni | reverse complement strand
AAACGCACAAACCCAAATGCTGTCGCCGCGGCTCCGCGGCGGTAAAACGAACGCTCCGATTTGGTGACCACTGTAAATATAACCTATTTTTGACAGTATCTTGGTATGTATCCTATAGTACCATACTGCGGTACTAAGAGGGTATTTATAGTCTCTTATCTACAGTTATACTTAACTACAACACTTGTTGCTAGCAAATCACACAGTGCAATAACTCACTTCTTATTTTATGTATTGTGATAATTAAGCATCTTTGCTATATTTATTAACCACATCTTTATTGTATCAGTGTCAATTAACCATAGTTCGATGTATTTAGACTAAAAATGTGGTAGACTAAAAGTGGCCTGTTAACAAACTGAGGTAGTTAGTAAAGTCAAATTGTTCCTGAAGAAACAGTTAGCATTAGCAACAGTTAGCTGGCTGTTGTTAGCACAGTGCTGAATTTAGTTTAGGCGGTGTTGCTAAATTATAACTGGAATAGTCTCCATTGTTTTATGTGTTGAAGTACAAATTAAAATAAAAAATTTACTGCAGCTTTACAGTACAAGAGATATTTGAATTTAGCATCAACCCTCACTGAGTCTAAGAGCTGCTATTTTTTTGCTATTAACCGTTTAAAGACTTGTAGCATTTTTTCCCTGTAACTAGCAGACAGATCCTATTATTCCTGATAAGGGCATGGACAGAACACAGAGAGTTTTGCTCTGGCACATTTTAACTCATTAAGGGCTTAGCAAAGATGCTAATCAAGTAAATGGTTTTCCTATGTTGTTGTCTACATTTGGAAAGGCTTGATGATGGTTAGCTGTTTGAATGAATATTTAATGCATTTTATTACTGTCCATCTGTAGTCTGTTTTTACGATGTTTTTATATATACAAAAATATTTTTTTTATTTGAGATAATGTTTAATAAAAGTGAGCACAGGCATGTTGGAGCTAAATTTAAAGTTATTGCTTATATTTACAGATCCTAATTTGTATTAATAAATACAGTGGTATCTCGGCATACGAATGCCTCGCCTCATGAATTTTCACCTTAATAAATGAAATATTGCAAAATGAGATTATCCATTGACTTGGCATACGAGGCATTTTATCTAAATTAAGGTTAAGTGAGGTTTAATGTTGATTTATTTCTATTTATTTAATTTACATGTCTTTTCTAAATGTTTTTTTTTAATTGTTTTATATGAAGAAATGTGATTATAGTGTTGAAAATTGATAATACTTTTGGGTGGCTGGAATGTATTATCTGCATTTACATTATTATCTATGGAGGCAAATGCATTTCACAATATGAAATTTCTTCTTAAGAGCTCGACTTCGGAACTGATTCGTACGCTGACGTACCAATTTATGTGAGTTCAGTCAAATTGTATTTGTTCCGATGTTTAACAGTAGGCACTGGTGAAATCCAGACATGCTCAATGAGCAAGCCAGAGACAGCAGTGGCAAGTAAAAACCTTTGGAAATTACTTGACGTGGAAATCTAAAGAACAAAAGGGAACCTACGTCTTCTGGGTGACATCAGAGAATCCGTTTAAGGATCATTAATCTTCTATGGTTGTATAGCATAAAAGGCCAACAGTACTAAATGTGTTGAAAGATTGTGAATAAGACCGCGGTGATGAGCACATAGTTTTTATGATTACAGCAGCAGGTTTGAGGTACTAATCTCCCAAGGTTTTGAGGTGAGATTATCCATTGAAGCTTAGGATACTGGTGTGGAAACGTTCACTTCATTTGTAAGCAGTTGAAACCAAATTCTTTATTTTCTAAATTGTATTTTGGGCAAAAAACCAACACAAAGGAAAAAACCCTGCTGTTTTTAAAAGTCTGTTCCCCATTTATCCCCTGTGTTATTTTTCTCCTGTTGTCGACAGTAGGAGCCAACACTTACAATCAACGTCCTGATTTCACCAATAATGAGGGTGACGAAGACGAAGGTATTTTTCAGTTTTTCCCCCCCCGTTTTTAAAGAAAAAAGTTGACTCCATGAAGCCTGATCCACATGCATGAGAACGAAACTATACATTTTTTTTTTTTTTTTTGGGTTTCCCTGATTTTACACACCGGAGGTGTGTGTATGCATCTTTCAGCTTTTCTTTTTTTTTTTTAGATTCTCTTTACTTTTGGACATACTTAGCACAGAGTCGGAGGACTGTGAAACAGTATAAAACATCTGTATATAAATATAAATATATATAAAACCCATACTATAAGGCCAGGTTTGCCTGTGAGAGCAAAATTAATAATATGAATGCATAAATGTTTATACAATGTTTGTACTGTATATAGGCCTAGCCTTAGCAGTTTATAAGACAGTCCCTTCCCCTGGTGCTGCAAAGTAACAAGTTGTTCCACTCAAAAGTCTGCATGCCTTTTCTCTTTATCTTCTCGGAGAAATCCTATTGTATTGTTTCCCCCTTTCTTTCATTGCTCGTCGAAGCATGAACACTAACCTGCGTGATTTGACGATGACAATCCGTTCATTCGTAACTCCTGCCACAATCCGTGCCCTATAAATGTGTTGTCTGGATATGTTAACTGCTCGTTCCTTTGCATTGCTCAGCTCTTGGACAGTCAGCATTCAGACAATATGGATCATACATATGGAAGTAATAGCCAAAATTGAATGCACTATAGATAGGATGCAAGTTCAGGTCATCTAGAACTTCCACAGAAGAGCCACCTTTGCATTTTGAAATAAAGCTGTTGCCTGGGACGAAAGTCACTATTGAATGTAAACATTCACTGAGTGGAGTCTAGCTTTTTTTTTCCTATTCCATCCCATTACAATTGAGGTTATTGGCTAATTATACCTGTTGGCATGGTGATTGATGTCCTGACATATAGCCATTTGTGTAAATATTTGCTTTTTAAAATAGGGTTCTGCAAATGGAGGTCAAGTAAAGTATATGTTTTGTCTGATAATTACTATTCACATACGAGTAGGCCCGGCTATACAGTACAATAAAATGAAAGAAATAGCTAATGAATAATGAATAAAAGGATGGCAGATGCAGCTTGAACCAAAAGAGCCCTTAGAAGTGAAGAATGCCTCATGGCTTTTACCTCTAACTGTAACAGCTTTACCACGGTGATAACAGAGTTTGTCTATGTAAACCTTATAATTTACTACTGTACAGTATATCCATCCATCTAGGAACCTCTGTAGTCCAACTAGGGACCGTAGCAGCCAATGGTGTTTACCATTGTATTTATTCCCATTTTACAATTGTGGTAGGACATTCACACACCCATTCAGTCTACTATACAAGAATTGATCATTCATTTACAGAGACCTATGGACATGTGATTTGCCTTGCAGCTGAACTACTAACAGAGGTACTGCTATAGAAACTTATGCAACACCTTTTGACCAATCACAACTGAGAATAAGTGAAGACTAATAATGAACCTTTATGAACGTTACCTTACATTTGCAAAAATTAACTGAGATGACCATTAGTTTGGAAAGATGTATACGTAGAAAGTAGGATGATGGTGTTTAATGTTAGACAGAAATGCCAACCATGGTAGATGGTTTTCTATGGGAAATATGTAGTACTACAAAATGCCTCGGATTGAAAATGCCAAATTGAAATTCAGAATTTTGCTTAGAATTGAGTACATTAGTACACATCTACTCTAAAAGTTATGAGTTATCACCTGGATTTAACTAAATAGGTAAGATAATTATCCATTGGATCCAGTGATTATTATGGTTCAGCAGGCAAAAAGTTATTTAACCCTAACTGATGTACTGAGTAGCTTCTCATTTCTTAAACCACCATGTCAGAAGATATATCTTGTGGTTGTGGCAAAGTCGTTACTCTGTTTTAAAATAGTCAAATTATTCTCCTGCATCAAGCAAAGAAAACAGCTATAGAGATTGCCGAAACTACTAAAATTAGGTTAAAAACTTTAAAACAAATTATTAAAACCTGGAAGGATAGTGGTGAACCATCATCTTTGTGAAGGGAGATCACTTAAAGGCTTAGTGAAATCAAATTGTAAAAAACAAACAAAAAAAACTGCAGTAGAACTCATTTTCACATGCACAGTAAGAAGAGATCTCAAAGGATTGGTACTAAACAGTTATATAGCTTTAAGAACATGACTTATCAGCAAGGAATGAAGTGTGGAGCATTAGAAAAAGGTCATGTGGTCTAATGAGTCCAGATTATGAACGAATGGCGCATCATTGTAAGAAGAAAAGTGGATGAAATAAAGGAATCATCATGCCTATTGGCTAGTACAAGCCTGTTGGTGCGGTGTTATGACCTGGGGTTTGCTTCTTTTGGTCAGGTTTGGGTTCAGCAATGGTATGTGCCCAAAGAAATCAGGTTAGCTGACTGCCTGAATTTACTGAATGACCAGGTCCTATCTTGATCTTAGATGATGATGGCAGTGTTTGTTGGGCTCAAATTGTGAAAGAGTGGTTCAGCGAGCGTGAAACATAATTTTCACAAATTGAATCACCACCTTATTATAAGTCCAGAACTTAACCCCATTGGGAATCTGTGGGATGCACTTCAATACAAAATCTTGGAGAGAAATTAATGCAAATAAATGATGACATTGCAAAAGCTTATCAAAGCAAAAATCAGCATGCTTTTTTTTTTTTATTTTTTTTTTTTTTAAACTGAGCAGTGTATGTACTGTACTGTATATATGCCATGTTCCATATTCAAAATTACATTTTGGGACATAAGAAATGATGACAAAACCAGTTCTTTTGTTTGGCTAGAAAATATGCCCACCCTTTTAAAGGATGATCACAGCAATAGCAACATTTTAATCTGATGTGCCTTGCTAAAGAAATTTGGCCAGACACAATTTGCTGCACACTGTAGAGTTGTTTCATTTAGTAACTAAATCCAATGTATGCCCTGAAAATACCAACTGTCTGGGTGAACTCTGCTTTTCCAAATTCATTTAAAGCCCAATGGTTTGCAGGAGGGCACGATTCATGTTCTCTGACTACAGTACATGTGCATCTGTAGTGGCACTGAATTACTCTGATACACTCAAGGCTCTAGCTTTGCCCTATAGACCTCAACTACTGGAGGGCCTATCCCATTAATACACTCTGATTCCTTCTAGGGTTAGTTATAAAAGAGTAGCTAAAAGCCTTCATTTTGTCGGTTGCTTTGTTTCTTTTTTCATTTTATGCCTGTACTGCCTGTGAGAATGTTATACTGCAAAGAAAGACCTTGTTTGAAAATTAATGGCCACAAGAGGACTCGTTTGAGAATTAACGAACGGAAGGAACCTGCCTAGAAGCGGAGTCTTAATTGGTTTACATGCAGATTGAATGGGAGGCCTGAAGTGTTCACTTAATGGCTTTATTAGAAAGTGACATCAAACTCTAAAACTCAAAGATAGAGACCCGGTGAGATGATATCGGTACCGATGCCAGCTTTTGTCCATAGGCTATGCTTGACTTGTTTGATGAGATAGCGAATCCAACTGGCAATCATTTATTTATGATGGCTGAAATCGCTGTAGCAGCTAAAGACCTATGAAGGGAATTACAGCTTAGCAAATCTCATATTAGTGTTACAACTGTTGCAGATCCTTGGTATGGCAGTTACTGCTGAATAGGTGGACTGGAAAGCTAGCTACTGTATTGCACAATTGGAACATCAGCAACCTCTGCATGGCCACTAACAGCGATTTCCGTCTGTCCTCCACTAACACTTTGTGAAATGCTGAAATGGATGGAAAATTCAGATGACCCTACTCTGTCTCTCTACCTCGCTCAGTCCTGTTCTGGCCATATAAAGATGAGTAATGTGTGTGGCGCCATACAGCCCATGGGGGAATATATTATCCCCCTCAGGCTGTCCTGGCAATGATGAATGTCAACGATGCAAGCGCTGCAGAGTCACCCTCCTGTTCACTCCTTCATTATGACTCCTTTTTCTTGTCTTCTCTCCCACGCAATGCCATCAGAGCGAAGGAGTACAGGAATCGATGACACTGGGACACAGCGGGCTTCCTCCACCCTAGATGATGTCTTTATGCATTATGTGAAAGTCCCTGGTTTAAAAAATAAATTAAAAATAAAATAAATGTTGTCTTCTTCACCCATCACTTTACAGTGGAGACACACATGGTGTGGCCAAAAGTATGTGGACACCTGGCTAAAACTGCCATATGTGCCTGTTGAACATTCATTTCAATTTTTTATCAATTTGCTGATATAATAACTTTTCCACTTAGTGTCAGTTCAACCACAAGAGCTTTACAAAGGTGCCCACATACTTTTGTCCATATAGTGTATTTATTCTATCCTCACAAAGGATGGATATTGCTGGCTAGCGCCCTAATAGTCCAGCTGAAACTGCATCCCGTGCAAGATCTGGGATGTTTATTTGAAAAAGCACTTTGACAACTTTATGGATGTACTCCATTCTCTTAATGAGTTCCAAAGGTTCAAAGCCTTGTGGCATGTTTAAATTCCTAGTAGTTAATAAAGCACTGACTGAATTATTACTTAAATACTAAAACAGAAGGGACTTGGTGTAATCATTGCTGCTCCACATTTGCTCTTCTCATAACCAAGGTTAAGAATTTGGGTAAAAGCAACTGGCCTTCGATCAGCGAAATAAACTGCTATTTTCTCCCGAGCCCAGAGGAACATCTTCAGTAAAGGAGACAGAGCCATTATCTCGACTGAATAAGAGAGTGTGTTGTAACACTGAAAGTTATACACTAGCGCAGAGCTGCAAAATAGATGCCATCGCATTAGCGTGCCCGTCTGGCTCCTGCTCAGAACCTGATCAAGATTAATCACCTGTCAACATAGGTTGTTTTCTACTCTCTCTATCCAACTTCCTTTCTTACCTCTTTTTATATATGTGTTACCTTCTTTCTTTCTTTTTTCGGTCTCTCTGGCTCTCGTTTTGTTGATTGTTCCAAAGCTTCTACACTTGCCCAGAGGCCTCAACGAACTGCGCAATCTCTGCAGAGTTAGAGGGAACAAAGTGTATGCATATGTTTATTTAAGCCGGTCTGATAAACCAAGTGGTAAAAACAGACAGATGAATAAAACTACTGTAAGTGTGATTTCCTCCCACAGTAAAAGTACTGATTTGATAGAGATGTTGGAGAGCTATGTATAGTATTAACATGGACGTAAGCCTAATCAATTCAATTTGTAATCACATACTATACCAGCTGTCAAAATGTCTGTAATGCTCCTACATCACAGTCAGAAGGAAATCTTTAAATGCAATTTTCTCACTTTAACACGGAGGGAAATACAGATTTTAACACCCTGTTAGCTCTTTGATGATAAATAAATCTGTCCCTGTCCTAGGATAAATTGAACTAACAAGAAAACCAAAAACTTTTACAATTACAAATTTTTATGTAACTTGTGGCATTAAATCAATTTCCAAATTTTCTCAGATTTATTTTTGGCAAAGATACGTACATCATATATGGATTGATAAGCTAGGTTATGTTGTCCTACATCATAATTGTATAATTGTAAATCTATTTATTTCTTTTTTATTTCTTGTACTAATCTACAATATGTTAACAAATTGCTCAAGTTAGAGATACATTTGATTTCTGTAGCAAACTCAGCGTTTAGTGGTTAGCACTGTCGCCTCGCACCTTCACGGTCCGGGTTCGATTCCCGCCTCGGGATCTGTGTGCGTGCATGTTCTCCCCGTGCTTGGTGGGTTTCCTTCGGGTACTCCAGGTTTCCACTCATTGTCCTAAGACTAAGGCTGTCCTAAGGTTAGGCTAATTGGCGTTCCAAAACTTCCCCTTGGTGTGAATGACAATCGGGCGTCGAGCTGGCAACCTGACCCCTTAAGTATAACTGCTATAGAAATGACGGACATGTCTCCAGGGTCGGGAGTATCTGTCACCCGCTTGTCCAGATGGCATGTGGATGGACCCAAATACCAAAGCAGGCTCAGCAGGGACTATTTTTATCTGGCTAATAAAGTGGTCTGTGTACATAAACACACATTGAAACACAACAGCAATGAGGTACTTGAAGCTGCCCTGCTATTTTGTTCTGTCAGATTTAATGGATTTCAATTTAAGAAATTATTTACATTCTCAATTAGAATATAGTTTTAATTAACACTTGATTCAAACATATCATCAAATGACCCCCTTCGCTAGAACTAAAGTATTATTCTGTGTTAGACAACATGATAGCAAGATAGAACATGACTAGCAGGCTAACTGCTGGTTACTTTATATACCCAAATAACATTACAAAACTGTATTCTGAGGGCAGGAGCACACATTCAGCCACACAAGCTACACATTGCCATAAGCTTTCCATGATCATAACCCTCTCCTGATGGCATTTGCTTTCATTCGTTCTGACATTTAGCACAGGCCCGAGGAGGCTTTATAGTGGGCGCGTACATAAGCCTCAATAATCGGGGAAAGACTTCACAGGCACATAGCCTGTTCATCATCCCGCTAGCATATTTCATCATCTAGTTCTATCACCAACATCCACTTTCCTTCTATAGTTTCTCATAATACCCACTTGGAAGAGCACTCGGTAATGATTTGTGAATCCAACTTGCTATATTTTTTTTTAATGATACCTGTGTCTAGTGTCTAACCAAAATATTTATATCCATGCAATCAGCTGCTTTGTTTTTTTTTTTTTTCCAGCCTTTATAATCAGGGCAGGCGAGAGCGGCTAACAGTCGACTCATCCGAACGAACGGTGACCTTCAGTGAGCTTCAGCGCACATCTTTTGCCGTTTTTTTTACTGATTGTTTCAAATGGAGCTCTGTTAATCTGAGCTAATGGTGGAAAAAAAAACCGCTAATAAGCTGGTGCTATTCAAGAGAAAGCTCTCTTGTTTCATTAGTCCATTGTTATCGAAGCACAGAAAATGAGAGGTTTTTATGTAAAGATAAAGGTGAATTAAACAACCTACACGCATGTTGTAAATATATAAATAATGTCATATTTGGAAAATTTTAACAATATATAGAAAAACATAACTTAAATTATACTTTAATAAGAGAATCTTTGAAACATCTCATACCTGATCAAACATGCAAAAAAGGGGACCACCAGGAGACTTGAGCTCTCAGGTAACTTTGACCAAGATATCAGACCTTCATTAGCCTGTTAGGGTCATGTCTGGTTCACAGTCATCATTACGAAAGGCCAGGTGATGCAAATTTCCAAACTTTCTAAATACCCAGACTCCTCTAACCTTATCCCAACAATCAGCAGCCATGGGTTCCTCTAAGCAGTTGCCTAGCACAAAATTAAAGTCATTGATGCCCATAAAGCAGGAGATGTCTGTAAGAAGATAGCAAAGTGTTTTCAGGTTCCGATTTCCCCAGTTTGAAATGTAAGTAAGTATTGGCAGTTAACAGGAATAATGGAGGTCAAGATAAATTCGAGACCAAGAAAAATATCAGGGAGAACTGTTTGTAGGATTGCTAGAACCCCTGTTTGACTGCAAAAGACCTCCAGGAAGATTTGGCAGACTCTGGACTTTCTCAACTATTCAGCAACACCTGCACAAATGTGGCCTTAATGGAAGAGTCATCAACCTCCCCTACGTCCTCACCACAAAATTCAGCATCTTAATTTTGCAAAAAAAACATTTACCCAAGCCTGATGTATTTTGGAAAAAAGGCCTGTGGACCGATGACGTTAAAATAGAACTCTTTGGCCGCAATGAGCAAAGGTATGTTTGGAGAACAAAGGGCACAGAATTTCATGAAAAAAAAGACCAGTCCAATGGGGGTAGATCAATCATGCTTTGGGATTGTATTGCAGCCAATGGTACAGGGAACATTTCATGGGTAGTGGGAAGAATGGTTTCAATTAAAGATGAATAAATTTAATGGCTATATGACAATAAAATCCCTCAATTATTTGAAATC
This sequence comes from Platyallabes tihoni, assembly GCA_030068045.1. Lineage (NCBI taxonomy): Eukaryota > Metazoa > Chordata > Actinopteri > Siluriformes > Clariidae > Platyallabes > Platyallabes tihoni. The sequence continues at coordinate 7,057,034 of JAQQZS010000010.1, read as the reverse complement.
CTGGAATACAACCACTCCAGTGTAATGTTGCTAAAGCTAAATGTAAGATGAAGTTGAACAGTTACGTATCATGCATCATTTGGCATTTAATCCTAGCTGGTTCCCACCCATCATTAGGCCACTCCCCCATCAAGTCTACAACCACTGGTCAGGGAAAGCCGAAGACCTTTATGTTTACACCCAGCCACTTGAAACCAGCTGACCACATCTTTTATCGAACTGCTCACTCACGCACTTTTGGAAGTGGCGTAACACACTTGGAGGACAGTGCTATCCACTCCTTCCACATGCGTGAGCTCATAGACGCCTGTGATTGGCTTAGAGTCGCAACTGATGTGAGTGCGCCAGAATGACTCCCATTCCTCCCCTCTAAGAGAGCTCGACCAATCAGCTCTTTACAGGCCCCCAGGCTGCGAGAGTCTACAGCATCACCTGTGCATTCAATATTTCTTTAATAAAGAATAATAAGTAAGAGTGTTTGATTTGGAAAAATCTTTCATTACGTTTTAACCAAAAGTTCAGACTTTGTTTTATCTTTAACTAAGCATGTGCATCCATTCTTTATAACTTTAAACAGCTCAGGTTGAATAAAAGCTCTGAGGTTTAAAAAAAATAATGATGAGTGTAAGTTTTGCTTACACTCATGGATTATTAACCACCACTCATAACCATGACTGACCCCCAACAAGTCTTTCCCAAGTAGTTATATTCATATTTGATTTTTATTATTATTTATTATGATTGCATTTCTTTTTACTTTCCACAGACATCCACGACGAGAACGGTCTGAGGCCCGTCATGGTATACATTCACGGTGGATCGTACATGGAAGGCACAGGGAATATGATCGATGGCAGCATCTTAGCTAGCTATGGAAACGTCATCGTGGTGACTCTTAACTACAGACTTGGAGTTTTGGGTAAGTCACGCTGTTCGGTTTTGCGAACTCTCATTTTGCTGGAGTAGCAAGTTTTAATGTTAGCAAGAACTAGCATTTGTTCAAAGTGGACCAATCTTGCAAAATCCACTTTTGAGTCATTTTGAGACAGTACACATTGGGTGTATACATCCACAAAAACATGAGAAAACCACATTCCCTCTGTTTCTTCTTTTTTAAGAAGTCTGCATTTTCCTGTTTTTGTAAGTACTTTCAATTCACGAGGGTTCAACAGGGAAGAAAGGTGGTAATTTGTGAAAAGACCCTTCTCCAGTTCGCAGCTCGGCTCTGCCCAGGAGTCGCATTTTGATTTCACTAGGGGTGGGCGGTATACCGGTATTCACGGTTAACCGGTAGAAATTTGTCAACCGGTAGAGATTTTGGTCTATCGTCTTAACCGCGGTTGAGATCACGTGATGTTGCACGTTACGTAACCACGCAATACACATTCACTTCTA
>JAQQZS010000010.1:7008110-7028229 GCA_030068045.1 Platyallabes tihoni | reverse complement strand
ATTTATTTTGGCCGCTGCCGCCGTTAAACGGCGGTGAGCGCGGCGGTAATAACCATTCCGATTTGGTGACCACTGTAATCCCCTGCTACACTAATACACTTATTCCAGTGTTTCACTAGTTTCACACCAACAAGGTAGAAAGTTTTCCTCAGTACGCTAGAGCCATGTTGGCCTCCCGGGAACTCCTTTTATGGACCAAGGTCAGGACTGTACAGGTGATGTGGAAGTGACTCCCAGTCATCTCCTGTCTAAACGTCAATCAATTTTACATTATTTTATCTGACTGAGACCTGAGAGCAGTATGAGAGCAGTAGGTCATACTTAAATAGACATCTTCAAGGCATTTTTTAAAATTTACTAATTACTTAATATGCAAGTACGGTACAGTATATAGTTTGAGTATAAATGATGATGGGCGGCACGGTGACGGCACTGTCGCCTTGCACCTCCAGGTCCCTCATCGGGTCTGTGTGCATGGAGTTTGCATTTCTCCATGCGCTTGGTGGGTTTCCTCCATATTCTCTGGTTTCCTCCTACGGTCCAAAGACATGCGGATTAGGCTAACTGGCATTTCCAAATTACCTGTTGTGTGTGAATGTTGATAGGAGGTCTTACCATTGGCCTTCAGTGGTCACCACTGGCCTGCATTCCCTTATAGTCCCTAGTTGGACTACAGAGGTTGTTAGATGGATGCATAATGATGATAATAAGACATGCATGTAAGAATGTTTTTTCATAAAAAGTTATAAAATCATTAGTAGTTATCATGTTGGCACAACCATACTGTATATTTCTTCATCTAGAACAGCAGCCTTATCTTTCACAGCATGTTGTCTTTGCCTGGAAGCACAAAAAATATGCTTCATCTATATGTTTATTGATGCAAGTCAACAAGTGCCCCATGCCTTCTAAGTAAATATTGAGTGTAGTCAGTTATTTTCTCAGTACAGGAGACGACTGGGTCAAACACGTACATAGACAGAAATGTATTGTATTTCTTTAAAAGATCAAAGATCCCAGTATAATACTGTTGAGTAATCACTTCAACAAGTCACTGTGGGAATCATCAAATGAATGCATTAAAAGATTTTTTTTTCTCCCGGCATTTAGCCTTAACCTCCTGTTTCTATGTGAATCATCTGGCCTACGATTACACATAAATATCAGGTATACAATATTTTCACCACTTTCTGTCTCCCTAAGGATTTTCTTCCACATTGGATGACTAATGCATTGTGTTTTTTAAAATAAAAGGTAGGCTGGATTGTGTATGCCCCAGAGGTTTGTCTGCTGCTTAAGGTGAAGATTTGCTGGGCTGAAATGAGGATATCAGATGCAGAATTCCATCAGTCACTTAGACAGGCGTCCTTTCCACATGCGCTTCACCTTGGCTTGCCGAGTGAGCGATGGCCGCCTCCGAGCTCTTGTGATTGTGGTTTTTCTGAGGGTTACTTACCAGCAGATCTCTGACTGATGGGTCTTCTCTCTCTGGAAGACATACGATCACACCGTGACCTTAGCCTAGAATGAGCCTCGAGTAGAGCGGAAAGTTCTAATCTAACCTCCGTGTTGAAACCAGAAATGATTGCGGGGAGAAGTTTCGGATAAGTATATTGCGGTATTGATGCATGCGTATCAGTGGAGGAGAAACCATTAGATTAACACCGTGGCTGAATTCAGGCAAGTGGCTAGAACGACTGAAAGTAAAATTACTTTTCTTTAACCAGAATTGCATTTTCACCATAAAACGCGGAAAGGTTTTTATTTTCCTTTCAATATTGCATTAGTCACCATCTTGCAAATATAAATGTGTAAAAAAAAAAAATCGACAATCTGTCTAAATGTTAAATACATTGTTTTTGAATATCATGCTTGGATCAGGTCTTGTGTGCTTAAATACCATAGTGAAATGGAGGCTGATTAATTAATCTTTCAGTCAGAGACCAGATGTCAGATATACCAAGTCTTGAAACAGATGGAAAAGATGAAAAAAAAATACATAGAAGGAAAAATTCACCTTGAAAACGTAGACGGAAAAAGTCGTCTTTTATTGCGAAACCTGGAGAGACTCATATACTTCCAGGTCATTTAAACTGCACTTAACAGCACAATTAAAGTCCCATCTGCATCCTTAACCCTTAATCAGATGAAGAACCACATTTGGTAATGTGTGAAATTTGTTACGGCCGCACGATGGCTTAGTGGTTAGCACTGTAGTCTTGCACCACCAGTGTCCGGGTTCGAGTAACTCGTCAGATCTCTGTGCTTGGTGGGCTTCCTCAGGGGGCTTCGGTTTCCTCCCACAGTCCAAAAAACATGCAGATTAAGCTAATTACCGTTTCCAAATTGCGCGTAGCATCTGAATGTCCGGAAGTCCTAACATGTTTGTACAAATGGGGGTCACCATTGGCCTTCATGGACCCTAGTTGGACTACAGAGGTTCCTAGATTGATGGATGGATGGATGGATATATATATATATATATTTTAAAAAATCACAAAATTGAATAAATAATCAAACAAACAGGTAAATCTAGCCTCTGAGTGGTGCAGTGGTAAAGCACTCGCCCTATCATCCGGAGATCTCGAGTTCGATTCCCGGGTGATGCTGTAACCTCTAGCAGCCGGAGTTCCAGAGAGAGCTGATTGGCCGAGCTCTCTCAGATGGGAGGGTTCCTCTCAGAGGGTACTTAGTTCCCCCACATTAATCACGGCTCTACAGCCAATCAGGGGCGTCTGTGAGCTCATGCAAGTGGAAGGAGCGGATAGCGCTGTCCTCCGAGTGTGTTACCCCCAACATTGCATGAGCGAGCAGTTCGAAAAGTTTCGGATAAAACATGTGATCATCTTCGGCCCTCCCGACTGAGTGGTAGTAGTAGCCTTAATGTGGGAGCCCCCTAGTGACGGGGAGGAATTGGACACGACTAAATTAGGGAGAAAATCTGAGAAAAATCCCAAAAAATATATATATATAAATAATATATCTTGGAAAAATATTTAGAATTTAGAATTTTTTTATTTGAAGTTTTTCAACAAATAATTTGAATTCCTGTAACCAGTCATAACGCAGAAGGCAGGATTTATTAACCATCTACTGTAAATGTATTAAGCACAAGCATGCTGCCATCAGCTAGTTAATGGTTTTGCAATCTTCGATTCATTTCAATCATCATCATCATCATTATTTATACATCACTAAATGTTACATAAATGTGATTTAGATTTCTAATGAGCCTTAGTGTTCAAGGTTTCTAACCAATCATAGACGAGACTGAATTCTTATAACCAATCATAATGCAGAAGGGATTTTGTAACCCTTGCTAACCGTTTTACAATTTTTGTTTGTAATTATTTTGTAATTATGATAGTAATCATTTTAAAATAAACAAAAATAGAGTACTTGTCTAGCAATAACTCTTCTTACACTAATCCAGATCTTGCCCGTCTCACAAAAAGTTTGTCTATTGCTTTTTATTTCTCATATGTCCCTTAAGGGGCTCAATCCAGATGATGCCACATTGGACTTAATATTTGAAAACATTACATTATATGTGGGTGAGATACCGGTACAGGAATATAAGAAATAAATAGACACCTCTAAGTTTTATAATAAAATACAGTATTCATATTTGGTGGACTTTCATAGTAGGTGTACAATGAAGGTTTTTTTTTTTTTTTTTTAAAGACTCCTACTGTAGCTATTGAACCTTGTCCAGAACTATCAGTAAAAACTTACTACTCTAGTAATAAAACCATGCTCTTCTCTGATTATACCTAGATATGCTAGTACACAGTGGTACTGTACAGTCATTTTCTTACCTGCAATGTGGATGGCTTGTGTTCGATTCCCACTCAGTTACGTACACACATGACCCTTCTGATTAACTGAAAGAAGAAAGTAACTCTGTCCTTTATACAGTACGTTGCCTGGCCTAAACAAGTCACCATTACAGTGACTTAGGAACAACTAAGGAAATCTGAAATTACTGAAACTGGGTTTGGAACTGTTTAAATCATTATCAAAGGAGAGTGTAAGGAAAGTGCTGAACCCAAAACTTTGTGGAAGAAATGTGGTCGGGGAAATAAAATCATGACCAGAGATGGATGGTTTAAAATCAACAGTAAAAACTATAGATATGTTTAAGAACATTTCCATACACACATTGTGATGAGAACTCACAATTTGTTAGTGAGACTAATCAGAAAAAAAAGGCTTCATATTGGTAGGAAGATTAAACATTTGCACTTTGGAGTGATGAAAAAATCCACACAATCCTTGAATAAGTAGAACTAGCGTTGCAGAAATAGCACCTTAGTGTACAATAGCCCCTTCTAGTACAATGGCCATCAGATAGAGGCAAGAGGGTGATACAGCCTGCGACAGGCTGCTTTGGGGAGAGCGGTTGGGCCACATTGAAAGGACAGCAGAGAACATATCCGTCAGATGGTCCAGGCACATGGTTTGGCTGCCCTGTGGTTCTCGACCTGGGAGTCCCTGATGGATCTGGTTGCCGCGCTTTGGGAGGACAGATGGTGCGCGTTGAGGTGCATGTGAATATGTGTGTATGGATGCTAAACAAGGAAATTTTATATTTTGTGACCCAGATTTGAGCTTTTGTATCCACTCATCTTTTTGTCTTCTTATCTTATTTATATCATTCTAAATCAAAGCTGAAATGAACTGAATCAATTGGGAGATCAGTATACCTACTGTTGGTGCTAGTTTATTAGATCTTTGAGCAGAAGTTGAAGTGAAATATCGTGGAGACTGAATAATCTCTCTCATTTATTGTCTGTAACGCTTTGTCCTGAATACACGTATGGAGCCTATCCCAGGAGACTTAGATGCACAAGGAACACACACTCATTCACACACTCTGGGCAATTTGGGAATGCCAATAAGTCTAATCTGCATGTCTTTGGACTGTGGGAGGAAACCAGAGTACCCAGAGGAAACTCGCCAATCTCGGGGAGAACATGCAGACTCCATGCACACAGAGAGGGGAATCGAACCTGCCTGGGATTCGAACCCGGAACCTGGAGGTGCAAGGCGATCCGTGCTAACCGCTAATCCACCGTGCCACCTAAGCCTAATTAAAAAGCAGCCTAAAAACTATCATTGATATCATGATGTTTTCAGTAAGGAGGCATTTGTTGGACATTAGAATGATCTAAACACTTTGTTCAAGTCAATATAAAACTTACGGTAAAGTCTATTTACAGTTTCTTCATAATATGACAAACTGTATATTTTATATTTTATTAAGTTCAAGAGAAAGAAATTAAGGCTGATAATGGAATGACAATTTATCACACCTGTAAGACAATTGATAACAGGAACTAAGTCCACAACATTAATAGCAATATAAGGATAAGAAATAGTGTGTTGTTCAAAAATAAATTAATAAATCATCATCCAAATAACAAACTGTGATGCTGCAGCATATCAGAACACCTTGTTATAAATGATTTTCCTATAGCAGCTTGCATCGTTGTATTTTATTCCTCACTTAAAACGTTGATGGTATACCACAGACAGACATAACAATGTGTTTTTCAGTCCACTAAAAAACATTACTGGATCTGCCAGCAGCTCTCAGTCTCCATCACTGTCTCACATCCCGGTACCCAACCTGAACGAGCTGTCATGAAACACACACGCACATCCTTATCCCCAGCCTACACCAACACACTCCTATCACATACCTGAATGAACTGTCATTGCAGCTAGCCAGCCTCAGGCCCGGGGAGCGATCACAGCAGACTATCACCCACACTCACAGTCGTGTCCTGTCTACCTGAACGACCTGTCAATGCGCTTACACACTTCAGCCCAACATTTTAGGCCTCCAGCGGAGCAGAGAAGTGGTGCCGGTGCATCTACAGGCCGTCACCCAAAGGTCGTTCATCAGTCAGGTACTCACTATTGATCCTCGTCCTGGAGTTGAGTTAAGAGGACACCTGTCACGGGGAAGAGTGAGTGAGGTTGAAAGTAGCGATGAGGAAAAAAATTATCAATATCGAAATGCGTCCAAACCTAGCTTTGACATATGCTATCGACTTTTATATATCGAAAGTAGCAAATACTGTATTTCTGATAATAAGTAAACAGTATAGGCTCAGGCTGTGAGAGTCATACTGATAGGTCAAAGAGTCGCAGATCTGTATAATATATATCTGTTTAACAGTATATCGACCAAAACATGGTATTGGTGCTAAAAAAGTAAAAAAGTTAATTTTCAGGTATAATACCATTTTTCATAATATAGTACTTAATACTCCTTATCTCCTGATCCTTGCTTCGATCCCACAGCAGATCCCCACCAAACCGGGCCTATGCGATCTCAAGACATTGAGGATGCAGCATTGCAGATGGAATTTTGACATCTCAAATGGGTCAACCGCAACGTTGCCTTAAACTTATGCCGAAAATTGGATAATAACTTTCTGTGGGACATCATATTGAGTGGTATCACGTTCAGTTACATCATAGTGTGATGCTTTTTTTCCCCCAACATCTGGTGCTTTTTGGAGATCTAAACATAAAATTCCCCTTTTTCTAAAATTATGTCATAATGGTATTCGAATATCATGTGCCCACTGTGCCCACGGTCTTTGGCGATGTTGCAGGGTGCTTGGGCCCGTTCATCGTTGCTTGCAACTATTATTATTATGAAAAAAACTATTATAGAAAAAAATCAAAATGACTTGATTTGAGAACAAATTGAATTGAACAATAATTAATGTGTTGACTTTACATTTTGTGTAAAGTTTTAAAACAAAGTTTTTTTTTTTAAATATATATATATATATATATATATATATATATATGTATTTATTTATTTATTGCCTTGGATACATAAATATCATAAAAATTCTGTGTTTTTCAATGACATAATTGTTCTTTTGAAAGCACTAATGGAAATACATTAAGCCTAGTGCTTTTGGTACTGAAAAAAAAAAGTTTTAAAAGCAAAATATCATCATACTGGGAAAAAATGCATTATGTAGTTTTTGAAAATTAACAACGAGAGAACAGTTGCATTGTAGCACTCTGAATTGTGAGCTCCTCAGAGAGAGAGAGAGAGATGTAAGATTGAAAGGCCGTCTTTTTTAGAAAACTCATTAAAGACACTTCATTTTATAAGCAGGCTGCATTACTTGACTAATCCAAACGAAACTGCGTAAACTGCATCCATTCATCACGGAGAGAGTAAACCTGCTCTGTGTAGTAATTTAGCGCCACTAGAATCTCATCAGGTTCTGGAGAGGATGGGTTTGTGCCCCCTCGTTTTTACGTTTGCTGCTTTAATAAAGCGCTGCAGACTTTCCAGGCATGTAATGGGGCTTCAGAAACATGCAGACGGGTCTGTATTTACATGTATATGGTGTAAGCTGTGTGTCAGCAACATGTGTTTAAACATGTAGCAGGGAACCAGAGTCGAGTCCACGGCTGCTGCATTTTTCCTCTTCAGCGCGGAGCTTTCTCTGTCAGAAAGCATGTCGTGTTCCCTCGTTCCCCCAGAGACAGGGAGAGACAGACAGAGAGGGAGAGTGTGTCGCGTTAGCTTCAGAGTGAGTTAACGATGGCCCAGTGTCAGAGCAGCACACCTGCCTGAGGCCACACTCCACACACACACACACACACACAGTAATGCAAAAACAGGAAGTCTTCACAAATTCTTTGTTTGTTGCCTGCGTCATAGAGTACATTCATGCAGTTAGGTTCAAAAGTTAATAAGTCTTTTAATTTTATGTATAAAAAATTATCTGATCATAACAGGTCTTTGTCTGAGGTTGTATTTGCCTAATACTAACACATTAGATTACAACATTTGCCTCAAGAATACTCTGGTATACAAAGGAGTTCATGATCGACTCAATGACTGCCTGGTGGTCAGGTCTTTTCGCCAAACTTCTGTCCACAAGAAGTCCCGGGAGCTTTGTGGTGTTGTTTGGATGCAGTTTTGTAAACCTCAGTTGTGCGTCTATGTTCTTTGAGAAACAAGAGGGTTGTCCTGGCAAGCCTTCCAAATAAACTGTACTTGTTCAGTCTTCTTCTAATTGTGCTAGAATGGTGTAAGATGTAGATCTTGGGTTTTTTGTATTTTTCTCAGCAACGCACGGTCTGACCTTGGGGTGAATGTCCTGGGATGATGTCCACTCCTTGGAACTGTCTTTCATGCTTTTCACCTGTGGATAATCCTTCTCACTGAACTCCAAATTTTTTAAAAACAAAATGTAAGATATGGTAATATACGGCTTAATATAGTTTATCAGTTTATGGCATTGTGGTTAGCACTATGGCCTTGCACCTTCAGGGTCTGTGTTTGATTCCTGTCTAGGTCTGTGTGCATGGAGTTTGCATGTTCTCCCTGTGCTTGCTGGGTTTCCGCCCACCATCCAAAGACATGCAGATTAGGCAACGCTTGTAGTGTATGAATGCGTGTTTGAATGTTGACCGGAGGTCCTACCATGGTTGTGAAAATGGGAATAAATCCAATGATCACCATTGGCCTCAACGGTCCCTAGTTGGACTACAGAGGTTCCTAGATGGATGGATGGAAATAGATTCACTATATTGTGAATCTGCCAGTCCACTGTCCTTGAAAGTGTTGTAAAGAACATTTGGACTTCATGCACTCTTGTCTTGTTTCTTGTCATGTGTTCAAAATCCATTCAAGTAGAGCTTTAATATAGAATCAAATTAACATTTTTACCTCTAACTGGTACAAAGCCCTGGCATAAAGTAAAGGGCTGCATAACACATGCAGAATGAATGTGAAGCTCCAGATCTGGGAAGGTTTCCTTACATGCTCACTCAGGGCATGCATGTTAACTGGGGTGTGACATAGCGAGAGTGGTGTTTTAAGCTAGCAAAAAAGGGCTCATCTGGTTTGAGGGAATCAGGTGCAGCAGGGTGCGTGCCACACACTCACACCACTGCATGCAGTGCCTCGGAGGAGGGTTGCCGCAAATAGATGTAATGCCGAAAGAAAGAAGGAGCGAGTGAGAGAGAAACAAAAACTATATCAAAATGTAGTGTGGTCCAGAAAAAGACATCATCGATCAAAATACTGTATGTCTCTCTGACAGAAGCAGGAAGTGGAACAGAAAACGGGGTCCATTTGTTATGGGGACTGCATTTCGCTGATAGATGGGAATATTTTCTCATCCTTTTACAGTATCATACTCTTGCAGCTCCTCCATTTACGCAACGCTGGTTGGAGCGAGTCCATCTTACATACTCCAGATTTACGCATTAAGTTACAAGGAGAACAGCTACGGCACACGGAACCTTGAGGAACGTCAGAAGCTTTTTTTTTTTTTTTTTCGAAAATTAAGGCATAAATTCATGAGAGTTATTCTTCCTTCTTCCTTCCTGTAGCTTACTTACTGTGACCGTGGGCAGGAGAGGAAACGTATGTACTGTCCGCACTTGTTCAACGTCTCACATACTTGGAGTTATGTACTCATTCGAAGGTCTGTAAGAAACTGCTGGGAAAAGTAAGAGCAAGAGCTTCTTGCGGCGGGAGATTCTAATTACCTCGGCCAAATTTTAACGAACATACGTTATTAGATCACACGGGTCATATATCACACCCGGGCATGTGTAGCCAGTTGCACATTTCACGGTTCAGCTGCGAACTGGTGAAATCCCCGAGCTGAGAGGACACAGATTTTTATCGCCATGCCGTGTGTTTTTCCTCCACTCACAGTAGATGTTAGTAAGAGCTGATTGTGCATGGGGGATCACAGTCATGCTGAAATGACAGAAAGCTATACGACTCTGTTTAACAGACAAAAACAATTGTTTTAAAATGGCGCCCCGTGTGAGGAGGGACTGTCAGGTTCTGCCTCTGCTACATCATGTCATCAGTTTGAAAGGTCTCCTTGTCCTATATACAATATGATTTCAGTCCTCAATTGACGTCCTGAATATAAAAACCTATTAGGGCTGTCAGTATTAACGCGCCAACGCATGTGATTAATCTACAAATTTTAGCGCATCATTATTTCTTTTTTTACGCAAATGAATCATATGACCAAGTTTGACCCTAATGGCTTTCTATAATCGCCGCACAGTTACCCGGCTGTGTGTGATAATGGCACGTTTAGCGCGGATAATAGGATGATTGAGGAAACATCACCAGCTGTGCTGAACGGCAAGTTGTATCATAAAAAGCTTGTAGATGGAATTTGGATAAAACCAAAGTGTGCTCGAGCTACTGTACCTCCAAGAGGAATTGTTTTTTTGTGGCTCAGGTGGCTAAGGCTCTTGGTTATTAACGTTCGGATCTGAAGATTCGGGTTCGAGCCCCGCCATTGCTAGGTTACTACTGTACTAACCAACCACTGCATGCATTTGAGACATTTAAATTTAACATGTGGTAATGTTGGAGATATTATAAAAGTGTATAATTTGATTTCTCGAACCAGTTTGTTATGTATTTCTTTAATCTAAGTATTTTATAATTGTGATTAATCATGATTAACTGTGATTAACTAGATTAAACATTTTAATTAATTGACAGCCCTAATACTTATGTGCCTCGTGGAATTTAATACCACACCTGCAAGCGTGTTTTAAAAAATGTAGAGCGCCATCTGTTGAATTTTGGAATGAACTAAAATTTAGGGTGTGACCTCTCGTTTATTAAGGAGATTTTAATTGCACACTCATAAGCACATATTAAAAAATGTACAGCGCCATCTTTTGAATTTTGAGATGAATTAATAATTTTTTAAAGGTTGATTCTTTTTATTATATAAGGGGGTTTTTCCATTTAAATTACAAAGTAGCATATCTTCTCTTCCTGTGGGCCGATTGCGATGAAACAAAGCCTATATGTTACCTCAAGCTTGGCCCCATAAACCCCATAAAAATTAGTTTAGTAGTTTTCATGTGATGCATGCACAAACAAACAGACAGACCAAGTATTGCAAAAACCATCTTGATGTGTTCTATTACTCATCTTTGATCCCTCCAATAATTTTTATGCAACTATCTTTAATGTACAGACACGCCAAGTTTACAGTTTTATTATAATGTAATAGATAGATATGAGCATTCAGATATTCTATCATAGCAAGACTAGCCAATCACAGATGTACGCAAGCTTACAAAATTGAAACTACCTGTTATCTACTACTACTGTGAGCAGCAGTTTGAAACAATCTCAATACCAGATTGATGTCCTAAGTCGGATTCCAGTCACTGAGTGGGAGCACTGCATGCTTACCACCGGACCACTCGGGTACATGCTGTTAATATTTGGAAACGTGCATCCATGTCAGCACAAACTACAAAAAAAATGCTAGACAACAGCTATGTACTGGAACGTTACATTGGAAATTGGCAAAAAATGCTTCCATTAGAAATCTGTTCTGTGAAACCAGACAAGATACAGTTTGGACTTTGTGCTAACACTTTATTAAAGTACAGTCACTTGGGATGTCAGATGCACCTCACAGAAAATATTTCTAGACATAAATGGAACAGAGAGGTAACCTTGCAACACTCGTGCCTCTTCCACATCTGGAGCTTATCCCAAAGAGATCAGTGCAACCCGGACAAGGTGACAGTCCATCACAGGGTACAAGAGCACAAACACACACAAACATACAGGCAATTTGGAAATGCCAATCAACCTACACCTCAGGTTTTTAGATTGTGTGAGGAAACTGAAGTATCTGCAGTAGACCCTCCAAGCAGGGAGAACATGCAAACTCTACACACACAGACCGGAGGCAGGCTTCCAACCCCCAACACTGGAGAAGTGAGGCGACAGCCATAACTACTAATCCACCTTGAAGCCTTTCCACAAATTAGATGATTTTTTTAGACTGGCACCTAATTGGCAGTGTTCCGAGCTTTTGGTAAGTGGGGGAACCCTAAAGTGCAGTGTAGTGCTGAAGCGGGGAAAAAGACACCTTAAAATAACTCAGATGCTCTTGGAGTTTTGAGACAAAAGCGTGTGAGATGTACTTTTTCCACTCGTGCGCCTACCACCATGTGTTACGCTCTGATTTATTGAGGGAGTATCTCGATGGTATGAGTTTCAAGGAAAGCCAAGCTGCAACCAGATGGCAACAAGTGAAAGGTTAGTTTAACAATTTTCTTAACATTAGCATCAACCAAAGATCATAGAACATTGCGCTCTGGAATCTTTGGTGTGAAAGGTATCAGAATGCTATTCTGGACAGTTCTGGCACACTTTTAACCCTGATTATGCCCCGTACATCAGGTACTAGGCATGTATAAGCAGTGAAAGCAATAACCTTATATGGAAAAAAGTAAGAAAATACCCAAACTTTGAGGCTCCTGGGTTTTTTTTTCCTAGAAAGATGCTGGTATGATTTGTTACATGATTTGTTAAATTGGTATTAGGTGATGTTGTTGTTGTTCTTATTATTATTATTATTAGTAGTAGTAGTAGTAGTTATATAGTTATTATTACTTCTTATTATTCTTTCTTATTATTGTTATTATTATTATTAGTAGTAGTATTAGTGTTATTATTATTAGTAGTAGTACTGTAGTAGTAGTAGTGTTATTATTAGTGTTGATGCACTGGGTTTTGCTGCTGCATGACTGATGTTTGCAGTGTGTGTATGTGTGTATTACTCATTGAGCTTGTTAAAAAATGTATTAATTATTTACGGTCAGTTGTTGAAATACTCCCAGCACTTTCATCACACTCAGCTTCTTCTCGAGCCCTACGTTCGGATGTGTCCAGCTTTGTACTATAGCAGCTGCCAAATGAATAAATGGAAACTAATTGGAGAGAGTGGGTTTTCCCCCCAGCATTGGCCAGTAACTGTTTTTACTGTGCAAACGACAGATGGCAAATCACTAAATATACATCAAACAGTAATGTAACGTAAAAGTGACAGATAAGAATATGTGTATTTATCAGGAGTGGAAAAAATAACAACGTGAAGCATCGTAAGCACCAGCGATTCGAAATCTCTCTATGTAAATCCATTATTGGAGGACACAAACTGTCACCCTCAGCTGAAAGAACATTGGTTTGGATGGTCAGGAACAGTCAAGGATCACCCAAGATGCTGTGAACTGGAAGCTGATGGAAAACCACTGTCACTGTATAGAGTGAAGTGAGTTTTATATTTCCATGGACTGAAAGGTTGGCATCTAGGAATATGGCCCCTGTTCCAATACCCACACCTTCCAGCTTGACTAAAGTTAGTTTCTGGCCACATGGATGATGAAGAATCCATCTGAAGGAATGTTATGACCAGAGGTGTGTGTGTGTGTGGAGGAGTAAAGGAGGAGTAAACCAGCTGTTAAGCATGATGGTAGGTAGTAGCATCATGCTTTGGGGCTGTTTTGATACCACAAGGAAGGCCTCAGAATTCTTTAGTAACAGCAAATCATGATCTAGACAATTGAACGTTGAGTGTTCCAACAGGACAATGAGCACAAACTCACATCAAACCTCGTTGTAGAATGCCTAAAGCAGGCTTTTAGAACCTACTAAAAAAAAATTGGACTGTGATTAAAATGGCCCATGCCAAGACACCAATTATTTTTATTAAATACAATTTCTGCCAAATTTGGTAGTCAAATATCCAACTAGAATTCTGCCAGAAGCTTGTTGATGGTTATTAAAATGATCTGAAGGTGAAACTTGCCAAGGGACATTCAACCAAATATTACGTTTGCTACAGTATGTGTATCATGGTGGCACGTTGACTTGGTGGTTAACACTGTTCATTGGTCCTCGCACCACCAAGGTGGGTTCGATTCCCGCTTCTGAATCTGTGTGCATGGAGTTTGCATTTGCTCCCCGTGCTTGATGGGTTTCCTCTGGATGCTCTGGTTTCCTCCCACAGTCCAAAGACATGCTAATTGGCGTTCCCAAATTCCCCGTAGTGTGTGAATGTGAGTGTGATTGCATCATAATCCTGTTCATGATGAGTCTGTGCATGTGACAATTTGGAATGAAGGGTGCTCATGGGTGACTTTAAACTGAACGAAAATTGATAGGACTCTCTAAAATTCCCCCACAAGCAAGAAGCAAGAGATAAAGAGTCTGTTAAATGAAGAATATTTAATGCAGCGCCCTCTGAGCTTCTGTTGTAATATGCTGACACAAATGTAAAAAGTGCCATTTAACGTATCCTTTGGTCCAGCATACACAGTACAGTACACATTGTTCTCTTACATTTAAATCAGTGCAGGTTAAGCCACAGCATAGATCCTGATACAGATCGTAGGTCACGTAATAAGGATTTTTTTTTTCATATTTAAAACAAGTGTATAGATATAGAATAGATTATTAGTAAGAAGAGATGGGAGTCTGTAACCATTGCATGGGTACTGATTATGGGTTTATGTGAACCAATTGATGATTGATTAATAATCAGTTTAACCGCATCGCATAATGCTTCTTGCACTCATTGTGTTTCTTGAAAATCAATCCCACCATGATTCAATATTACTACTCCCAGAGGAGATTACACATACAAAGAGGTGGAAGGTATGTAGCACAGTGCATTTACAGTACCTTTTTATTGTACTTTATTACAAATTTCACATATCTGCACTTTTACTCCACTCAAAAGTACAACAAAATCTATGAAGTGGTATTTTTGGGATTGTGTGACTTGTTGAATATTTCGTCTGCTATGCGAAATGCGAGGGTTCGATTCCCAGCCAGTGCCCAAACCCCAGCCACTGGATGCAGCGCCGGTCCCAAGCCCGGATAGAAATGGGAGGGTTGCGTCAGAAAGGGCATCCGGCGTAAAACCTGTGCCAAGCTTGTGTGTATGGGACAGATGGTCCGCTGTGGTGACCCCTTTGCCAGGAGCAGACAAAAGACCAACAACAACAAATGTGACTTGTTAAATATAAATTTTCAGAAAGTCTGCTGCTTCAGTGTTTTTACAGTAGATCTTTTGTCAGATGCTAATTAAGTATAATTACAAGCATTTCATGAACGTTCTTTTCCGAGAGCTCTGCAATTCGCCCTGGCTTGCTGTCAATCAACTTCTGGGCCACATCCTGACTGATGGCAGCCCATTCTTGCATAATCAATGCTTGGAGTTTGTCAGACTTTATGGGTTTTTGTTTGTCCACCTGCCTCTTGAGGATTGACCACAAGTTCTCCATGGGATTACGGCCTGGGCAGTTTACTGTCCATGGACCTAACATTTCTATGTTTTGTTTCCCAAGCCACTCACTTTTGCCTTATGGCAACCCACTCCATCATTCTGGAAAAGACATCATTCGTTACCAAACTCTTCCTGAATGGTTGAGAGAAGTTGCCCTCAGAGGATGTTTTTGTACCATTCTTTATTCATGGCTGTGTTCTTAGGCAAAATTGTAAGTTAGCCCACTGCCCTTGGCTAAGAAGCAACCACATGCATGAATGGTCTCAGGATGACCCCTCCCACACAAAGTTAGTTGTGGCATAATGTGGGCATGACACAGGACTGATGTTAGCGGTCACCTTCATATATTTCAAGCAGCAAAGATGCCACTTCTCTCCAGGAAAAAACATTAGGGGCAGACTGATATTCTGCAAAAGGCACAGGGACTGTTGAGGACTGGGGTAAAGTCATTTTCTCTGACGAATCCCCTTTCTGATTGTTTGGGGCATCCGGAAAAAAGCTTGTCCAGGAAAGAACAGGCAAGCGGTACCATCCATCCTACAGTATGTCATGCCAGGTGTGTCACGCCTTTTTAAGTTTCTAAATAAATTCATGCGAAATCATTTGTACTGAATCATCCTGCCATTATCAGGGATTTAAATATATTCTATGTGTGTGCATATTTTTTTTCATGTCATGGTTCTTTGATGATATGTGCAAACATAATAAGGTAACTGTCTGCAAATATAATATTAGCCCTGCATACCGCCTGACTAGCTAAGGCTGGTTTGTTCAGACTTGGCAAAAAGGATGAATGAGTTTTGTTGCAACGTTCTCTTCTCGTCATCCACTTAGGCTGTAGTGAAATCCTGAATCTAAGTGTGGATTCTTCCAGCTGTTTGATGGTGTATGAGCTCAAAACAGGAACTGCAATGCGTCAGGCTTTGTCTTTTCCTTTTCAAAAATACAAACACGTGGATTCTATCAGTATTCAGCAGTCGCGCATGGTACGTCAAGGTAAATGTAGAATTTTAAATAGTCGACACAGTGGAGCGAATAATAAACGTATGCACTTGATACTCGTACGGTAAACAGAGAAAATGAAGAATTTTAAAGAACAAAAACACATAATCCATAGCAGCTCGGCTGATTTTGGGAGAACTAAAAGGTTTCCTCTATGCGCCACGCTTTGTGTGTGTGTGTGTAGGTGAGTGACCTGACCCCGCTCAACTAATCCACAATGTTCCCCTCACATCGCTCCCTTTGATAATTAACATTTCATCTGGGAACCAAAAGGATTATCTCGCTGACAGCGAGCACAATTAGGCACTATTACCGTCAATCTGTCAGAATGCATTAATCCAAATTCTTTTTTGGATTAATTTTTTTATGGTAATTTGTTTTTTTTTCATCTTTTTTTCTTTCGTCTTTGGATATTTTCATCAAAAAAATAAAGATATTCAGTGTCACAGATAAAGGAGTCCTGTGTTCATTCATTTATTCATTCATTCATCTTCAGTAAGTGCCATGTCTTAGTCAGGGTTGCAGTGGATCCGGAGCCTGTCAGAGGCTGGAATACACACATTCACACACTGACAGTTAAGAGTAGCCGATTCACTACGTTCATGGGAGGTTGTCATGTTTTTGAGTTAATACATTTAAAAGACAGTAACAAATGAACTGTAGTTATGCCAGTGTTTATTGAAGATTCAAATTGAATTTATGAGGCTATTCCTTTGTTGACCTGGATTTGGGAAACGTAATATGTGTCTTTACTAAAGCTTTATTTCCAGCTGAAGGGAAGCAGTTCCATAGTGTGATGCTGCCGCCACCATGCTTCATCATGATTATGGTGTTCTTTTAGTTTAGGGGCCAAACATACAGTATTAGGACTGTGCCCAAAGTAAATCAAAAGTAAGCATCACTTTTTTAGTAACTGACATAGGTTGCTCAAATTGCACATTTTGGTATAGTACCCCTTCCACTGTACCAAGGTCCAACTCAACTAGTCCCCATCATTGAATTGAACTAGTCCCCATTGTTGAATTCCGACTCTTGAAAGTCCCCAGTTGATGGTCTTCTACCATGTTACAGAATGGTTAACATGTTTACAGATGACATAATTAACGAGAGCAATGGATGGAAAAGATGGAAGGAGAAAGTTAAAGAAGGGGAAGCCTGTTTTGAAGACAAACCAACAGTGGGTAACCATCAAAGTGTATTCTGGAGTTGAGTTCAACGATGGCGCAAATGCATCGCTTGTGATGTAGATTATGTTGAATGGTACCTTTGTAAAGAGGAAGTGTTATGATACCTGTGCAATTTACTAACCTAGATCAATTCATCAAAATGTTATGGCCACTTTTAGATTACCTTCAATACAGCTGTCATATCTTTAACAATTATGTACAAAATGTCCTACCTTGGGTGGCATGGCGGTGTAGTGGTTAGCATGTCGCCTTGCACCTTCAGGATCCGGGTTGGATTCCTGTCTCTGTGTGCATGAAGTTTGCATGTTCTCCCCGTGCTTGGTGGGTTTCCTCCCACAGTGCAAAGTCAATGAATACCATGTTGTTACTAAGCCCAGATAAAATGACCAACACTTGCATGGTATTTCTGCAGATGTTTGATATTTGCTCGAGGTCTCCTGTGATAAATGTTCTTTCTTTTTTTGTCGATTTTGGGACTTCCTGCCCTTCGTAATGTCAATGCTGTGCCACAATGTGATAGGAAAAAAAAACCCCTGCCATATTAAGAACGGTGTGCAGACTTTAATATCTCCTCTTACCTTTAAACATGTTGCTTTGAGCTACACTTTTGAACGATGTTCAAGCTTAGACGTCTTTATCAAGCTGCTAAAGCAATGTGAAGTGTATTATTGAGCAGGTAAAATATGAAGCTTAATGCAGTTACACAGCAGACTGTTTTTAATAAATAATAGAGAAAACATCTAGTGCCTAATGTTATTAAATCCGTAACTGTAAAGCAAAGGAAGGCTCAGGGGAAAGAAAATGTATGGATTATGCAACAAATCAATCTCTCTCTCTTTCTCCAGCTTATATTCAGCTGTGCTTAATGACTATTCTTTTGCATAAATATGGTTATTAAACATGCACCATGATTCATATTGGTTTAAACTGGTAATTGGCCAGAACTTTTAATGCACAGCTTCCAACATTATCACTTAACTCAGCACATTTTAGAGGATCGATATGTTTCTACGCATCAGCTATAGAGGAGGGAATCCGCAGGATAAAAAAGATGTTAGACACAGACATTGTCCTACACAGAGAATGAACTCAAGCTTTATTGACGATAGCGATATTCTCATGCTCGCATCCAGTCCACTTTCAGACAGCAATCGCATCAAGTGTTAAAAGGGACGAGTCTGAAGGACGGCTGTATGTCCGGTGTCACCGATTCAAATCGCTGATCTGTCGCAGGTGTTTGGACAGAGCTGCTTATGATGCTCCCGGAAGCTTCTGCCAGCTTAATTTTTTTTAATACAGACAGAGATTAGCGAGAGCCAGCGAGATAGAGCCAGAGCCGATGAAAGCCTAGGCTTAATCCCCACACCGGAGACTGCATTAATGCTTAGTAATATCACTAACCTGGAACTGGCGAACGCACCTGAATACCTTAGCGTGCTGTAAACAACTTTGTGTGGGAGGGGCCAGCCTCGATTCAGAAGAAAAACTGTTCAAGTGCCAAAATTCTTGTATGAAATATACCCACTGATTAAATTCGCACAACTAATATTCACCGCAATTTTTATAGCTTGTGACCCTCACCTGAAAAAAAAAATTGGAAGGAAACCGAATATTATTTGTTTAGCCACTTTTTTTTTTTAAGAATCAATGTAAAAAAAGAAAAAAAAAAACATTTAATAACTGTATTTTCTCTCACGGAAGAAATATGTGGCACAATTATTGGCACCCCTATTGGCTGACAGACACTCTACCCTGCAGAAACTCAATTTAGGGAGATCCCTCTGGACAATATCCATCAGAAATAAAAAAAAAAAAGGCAGCTCTTGTGACCTTCACTTTGCCACTTTTTACTGAAAAGGACTGTGGAATACCTAAGTTGTCTTACCTGTGATTGGATAGGGGGGAGACAGACCTGGAACACCTGGCACAGTAAATATGTTTTGGCAAATGTATCCACACCAAGGCCCTGGGCTATCCATTTTGGGGGTCAAGACTTGCCAATGTTGTAATCCCTCTAGCCCCATGTCAGCATGACCAACTAAATCTGTCCTCCGCTTACACGTACTCCTTATCCTATTTACCCTGGACCGTTCTGGTTTATAAACTGCACCCTCTGGAGGGGAACGAGGCTGAGTCTGGCCAAGAGAATGGCGCAGACACCCTGGAGGCTGCCGCAAGGCATCGCTAATGGGCTTAAACCACTCGACTAATCTGTCAACAAGTCGCAATTTTTTGCTCATTGAGTATCCTGTTTTTGGGGCTGGTGAGCAAGCTGCAAGCTGTTCAGTGCAGTGAGGAGTAGTTGATGTATTTAAAGGAATAGTATTTGCCATTTCTTTCTCTGTGCCGCTTAGAGAAATAAGAGGCAGCCAAGCATCGGGTACTATCGCCACTTATACAAGTTTGGTATTGGCAATATTTCCTTGCATTTAAATGAACTTAATGATTCATTCCAGTTCTCCACATCATAACACCTAGAACTTGTTCATTCCTCACCGAGGACCACATTTAATATAAAATGTCATCAAGATCAAGTCCATTTCTCAAGACATCACTACATACTATGCGACTATTAAGTGCCATGGATGATTTACTTTATAGACAGTGCAAAAGCAATGACATAGGTTCCTGACAGGCAACTGAAAAAGATCCTGCCACACCAAGAGTGCAGTATAATTATAATTGAGTCGTATAATTGAGCAATCTTTTCCCTTCACAGTAGGGCTGCACGATATATCGAAAAAATATCGTTATCGCGATAATGGCATACGCGATAACCATATCGCAAAGAGT
>JAQQZS010000010.1:6972934-6990843 GCA_030068045.1 Platyallabes tihoni | reverse complement strand
TTCGGTTGTTGGTGTGCCTTGTGATTTTTTTCAATTAAAAATGTACCTTGGCTCAAAAAAGGTTGAAAAACACTGCTGTATTAATTAAAAGGTTGCCCAATAAGGAAGAGGGTTTACATAAATGCTGTGTCAAATTGCAAAATTAGTTTTCAGGATTCCACTTTGCGAATGTGCAAATGCTCTGACATTAAACTAGTAAATATAACTGATTACTACTGTCAGTTTTTCCGATACCACTTCACCAACTGATTCATCTCCATTCCTGAATTGTTCCGACCACATTTCTTCCTCAAAGTTGACAGTTCAATAAATAATGAGTTGAAGGCTTCTTAACCCAGTTCCAGGATTTTCAAATCTCCTTAGTTGTTTTCTTTGCTTGTTTCTCCAATAAACTGACCTTTTTGTAAAATTTTATTTATATATATATATATATTTATTTTTTTGTGTGTGTCAGGCAGTGTATATGGATTTGCTTACTGCCAGACATTTTATTGGCACCATAGCTTTAGAAGGAAGGCTTCAATTTGCTAGGAAGCATAAAGATGACACTTTGGAGCTATGTGAAAATGTCTTGTGGTCTGATTAATCCCTATTCCAGAGTGATGAGCGCTGAGGGTTGCAAGAATCATTTTGACATAATTGCACACACTAAAGGTCTTTTAAATGTCATCTTAAATAATAAAAAAGTTCAAAGATTGGTGAATGAATTCAAATTCAGAATGCTTAAAGAATAATTTGTCCTTATGAAAATGTGTCATTTAATATGCTTTACTAATTAAAATAAAATTATACCACCGTGTTTTAATATTCATTTATACATCTATTAATTTAATTCCAGTAAGCCGCTCTTTCTGGTAGTTAATTATACGTTCGTTTATTTGTTTACTTATTTGCCACAGTTTCATCTTTTTTTCATTAGCCTGCTTATTCTTCCAGAGTGTCCTACTGCCAGTATTTTTTGTGTGTGCGTGTGTTCAAGCACCTATTCTGCATGCAGCTCCATGTATCTCCTCTCCTTCTCCAGTGTCTATTTAAAGGTCTCATTCTCTCTTTCTCTGTCTCTTCTCCATATCTTCTCTCTCCTCTCGTGTACTAATATTGCAACACTGCATCAGTGCAGAGCCACTAACGATTGCATAGGCCACATACATGCATACACGCTCCTAAGAACATTGGGGCAAATTACAATTGCTAAGCTAGTTCATCATGCCACTAATGACTACATCATGTGAATCATTTACTTGTGTTATAGGACATTGGTACGCGGATTATCTGCATACTAGCAGAGGTTTGCCGCCTTTGTACAAAGTTACCATTCCTATCGTGTTCCAGCGAGTAACTCCGGAGTTTATTTTTGGGAATGCAGAACAGCTGGTGTGCTGTTCCTACCTACTGCTAATGAATATACAGAATTTCATTTTTTTTATTTTATGGAGTCTTTTCAGACTACCTCTCCCTTATCATATATTTTTCAAGGAAGAAAGGAAGAAAAGCGGAAGTAGGGGAAGAGAAAAAGAGGATGGGAAGATAAGAAAAGGGAAAGAAAGAAATGAAAAGGGAAATTAATTAATGAACGAATGGATGGGGAGGGGAAAGAAATGAAAAGGAAGGGAAGAAAAATTAAAATGTATGTGATTGTGTGTTTTGCATGATACTCCTAAAAAATATATATATATTTTTACATTTTTTTTAATTAAATTTATTATCATCATTTTTGGACAATGCATTTTTTTTTTTTGCATGGAAGATCTGTATTATGGGAAGCCCTGTAGCCATCAGCATTTTCCTTTAAGCCCTCTATCTTCAGCCAACCCATGCCAAAATCACTGAATATCCCTTTAACAGTTTTGAAAGAAATCAATTCTGCTCATTTACAAAATGCCTTGGCAGCCACACAAACCGGAAAAAAAAAAAAAACATAGAGCAGAAAAATTATCAATAAGCAACGTTGAGGGAGAACAAGTCAACAGTACCCCGAGGCTGACGCCATGCCCTCACTTTTGAGGTTAATCATAAAATTGCAATCGCTATAGTGTAGAAGGCTCTGGAATTAGCCTTTGGTTACTACAGTTCTGAAATTCTCCTCATGAAAACCTGAGAGTTTTGAACTTTGCGGGATAAAAATTAGAAATCATGTTAGATTAAGCTCACACTCAAGCAAGCTGGTAAGTACTGTATGAATTTGTCGTTAATTCGGAACCATTATATTAGGACACCATGAGTATTGTATTACCCAGCAGGAACACAAATGTTGTACTCTGGTTGTACGTTGAAAAAAAAAAGTTCAACATTTTGTTTTTGACCTGATGTTTAGATACAGTACAGTTGAATAACTGATGTTTGAATAATTGAAAATTACTCTACTGTAATATGGTGTTTGTGGAGCCCATTTTTATGTACTGTATGTGCGTTAACAAGTCTCAACAGCCGACTCCCCTGTGGTCAAGTGGTAATCATGCAGTGCTTCACTTTATTGAAGCAACTAAAAGATTCCTGCTGGGTAGGTTTTTTTAACAGTTAAGATTACAGTGGTACGACCTTAGCATGCAAATTTAATCCATTCCCATATGAAATAATGTAAATGCAGATAATCCGGTCCAGGCGCCCAAAAATATTACCAATATTACTAATTTCCAACACTGTAATCATATTTTTGCATATAAAAGCAAGCCAAACATTTGGAAAAGACATGTAAATGAAACTTCACTTAACCTTAATTTATGATTCCTCTTTGCACCGGCTGCTTTAAAAAAACTAACTAAAAGTGGCTCCCTTTTCTTCTTGCTACCGTCCTTGCTAACATTCTTGGAACCCATGCTGTTATATCTTCACTAAATCTTGCACAAAATGCAAAAAAAAAAAAAAAAAAACACAAAAATATATGTAAACTTGCTTCGCATGGCTTTCCACTGCCGCAAAAAACTTTCAAACGGCTACTGGATGCACAGAACTCCGGGATTCGGTTCGGCTCGGTTCATTTGCTCAAGAGCAAGTTTGGCTCTTGGGGTGAAAATTCATATGCCAATGTACCATTGTACTTTGATGAAAATGATGTCTGTCAGATGAATGTTGACTATGTGCTGTTGAGATAAACTTTATGGACTGTCGTTTTTGCGTCATTGGCGTTGCTATCTTCTGTGAAGCCAATTTGGCCAATCCTTCGCAGAGCCTTTCTTAGGAATCGTAGATATGCGTTTTTAATAACTTCCCCATGCAGCATAAAAAAATGCATGTTTAGTGGGCAGGGGACATGTCTTCTTTGAAAGACTCACATCTTTTTGTCTTTTTTTTTTTCTTGGCCTTTCTGCAACTAAGCCAACATCAGCGGATCCCACGCTGTACATACATTGCTTTGTCAAACAATAAGTGTCTCAAAATCACTCCACCAAGTCAGAAAACCCCTGACAACTGTAATTTGCCAAATCATTCAAGCTGAAAGCCAGAAAAAAACACCCGGGATTCGTTCTGTGAAACTGGACGATGTATGATTTGGATGTTGTGTGAACACTATATTACGTACAGTGGTGTACTGTAGATGCAAAGCTGTATGGGATACCGCAGTATCCGAGTCTAAGATTCACAATTGCTTTGTAAAACAGAGACATGAGATACAAACCCTGCGTTTGGGAAGTTCCAATTCTCCAACTCTCTTATAAGCCTGAGTATCCACTGATGTATATGCCATCGGACATTGTTAAAACGCATGTTAAGCAGCATACACCGATCAGCCATAACACCATTGCCAGGTGAACTGACTAACAGTGATTATAAATTATATACCAATAAACTGGTGACAATATTATGGGCACCCAAGGTTCACCCATGCCCATGGGGACCAAAGGCCAGCCTGTCTGGTCCAACTCTACAGAAAAGCCAATGTAGCACAAATTGCCAGGCAAAGTCAGTGCTGGTAATGAGAGGAAGGTATCAGAACACCCAGTGCACCAAAGCCTGCCACACACAGAGCACAGCAGGCAAAGACCCCAAGACCACTGACTATGCTTTAAAACTCCTAAGATGCCAGATCTGTCCCAGTGGAACCCTAGGGGAGCCCAAAACCTAGGTGGTTTGAATGTTTTGACTGAGCAGTGTAAATACAATAGGTAAATGTTGGACATTCTCTTGTCTGGAGGTCTTATTTGCAATGTAGTTTAGGGGTCATTCACTCAAAAGCATAGTTGTCCCGATGTTGTTTTATGGGTGCAACCTAATTACAACTACACTACCACTCAAAGGTTTGAACACCATTTCTAATTCCATGGTTGTAAATTACTACTGAAGGCATCCAATATATCCATTAATCTCCTTTGAAAAGTTGATATTGAGCTGTATCTGCTACTTACTGTATGACCTCTAAAGCCTTAATAATTGCTCTATTCTGCGGTTGCTGTTTGTTATTTGGTGATTCCTGAGGGTGGTAACTCTAAATGGACTTCTCCTCTGCAGCAGACAGAGGAGAACGCTTTGGTATTGCTTTCCTGGGAAGGTCTTCATGAGAACCAGGTTCATCATGATGGCTTGATGTGTTTTGCAAATGCACTGTTCTAGAACAGCTAACCTTCATGTCTTAAATTAACAACTGACTGTTGTTGATGTTATTTAATTCCATGATTCAAGATTGAAAATCTCAAGATTTGTTCTAGAATGTAAAAGATAAGAAGCTGTGTCCAAAATTTTGATTGGTACTGTATATGGCAATGTCATCCAACATTAGGGTTCCTCCTGGGTATAAAACAAACAACAATAAAGAAAAATCTTCCCTAGTGTGGCATTATGTAGTCGAGTATTATTTTACCCATCATGGAAAAACATTCCAGTGATTGTGTTTGACATGGAAGTACAGTATGTTTGTATGGAAGAATAACAAACAGAAAAATTAAGAAAATCTTTCTTTGATATCTTTTTATTTGTTCTTTGTATTATAAATCTGTTTTAATTGCTCTAATTGTTCTAAAGGTCTGTTTTTTTGCAGAAATAAATAAAATAAATGACCTGTGTATGTATATTAAATTATTATTTTTAGCTGAGTATGATTTTAGAAGTACTGTATTAACTATTGCAAAAGTTATGACTAAGGGCAGAGGAGTGGAGGTTGAGGCTGGTTCTCCCCCACACGCTTTCTCAGGCATTAGGTGTTTTTTAAATCCATTTGAATATTTTGGTAGGATTACATATGAACCTGTAATGACCATAGAAAAAACGTGTTGACTGATTTGCCTGCGCCATTGTCAAATCAAAGTCCAGAGTGCATAATCTATGTAGGAGTGAAGCCATTATAAAAAAAGAAAAAAAAAACAACGCAGTATATTGCTAATGCACTGAGAGAAAAAGGAAAGTGTTTCCGGACAGCATATCTTTATTTAGAAACCTTTTACACCTCTATGGCTTATTTGCCTAGCTTCGGGAATTAAATGTACAATTGCGAAAGTGGTTGTCTAAAAAATAAAAAAAAAAAAACAAGCACACACACACCAGATGTCCTTTTAACTAGGGCTGTGAAAGCTGTGCCATAGTTATTCCTAAACCCTTGAGGGGTAGTTACAAAACATTTCTCTGCAAATAAATATGAAGTCAAGAAAGGCTGAAGTGTACACAAGTTCATTGGTTTGTACCTTGCTCTTGATGTATTGAAATTGAATTTGTTCAAGTCATTCTAACTTTGATCCATGTGATCCACTAAGATAGTATTACTAAACACCTGATGATACCTTTTAAGACTTACACACTTTCTTTTTACCTTTTTCTTTTGAACAGAGATCCAAATCAACCGGTACCACAAGACACCAAGTTCATACACACCAAACCCAATCGGTTTGAAGAAGTGGCTTGGTCCAAGTACAACCCCAAAGATCAGCTGTACCTTCACATCGGCCTGAAGCCAAGAGTTCGAGACCACTACCGTGCCACCAAGGTGGCCTTCTGGCTTGAACTTGTGCCTCACCTTCACAACATCAATGAACTTTTCCAATATGTCTCGACCACCACCAAGATTCCACCGCAGGAAACTACGCCCTTCCCTTATACCAAACGACTAGGTAAAACCTGGCCATCTACAACGCGCCACCCGGGAATCCCTTCTTCAAATCCCAAGCAGACCACTGACAAGCACAAAGGCAATGAGCCCCCCGAGGACTCTGCTGTGATGATCGAAACCAAGCGCGACTACTCAACGGAATTGAGCGTGACTATCGCAGTGGGTGCGTCACTGCTTTTTCTTAACATCCTGGCCTTTGCTGCGCTCTACTACAAGAAAGACAAGCGCCGCCATGAGTCTGGTCGTCGAGGTACCAGTCCGCAACGCAACGTCAACTCCAATGCTAACGACGTCTCGCAGATGCAGAGCGACGAGCTCGCGTCATTGCAGATGAAGCAGCAGCAACAGCAACTGGAACAACAGCTTGAAAACGAGCACCGGCACGAATGCGAGTCGCTGAGGCTGGCATGTCCACCTGATTACACGCTTACCCTCCGCCGATCTCCTGACGACGTGCCGCTCATGACGGCCAGCACCATCACCATGATTCCCAGCTCGCTTGGTGGCATGCAGCCCTTACACAATTTTAATGCTTTTGTCGGGACTCAGAACAGCACCAACCTCCCCCATGCTCATTCCACTACCAGGGTATAGCTGCACGCTTTCAGAATACCTTCAGACTACCACCTGTTCTCTGTACTACTCTTAGGAAGTCAGGGTTGGTTTACTCCTGGCGTTGAGCTTAGAACTGTCATGGATGATAAATTTTCTCCTCCTGGAGATTGATTCTCAGTGGATAAGATTATTTTGCTATACCTTCTTTAAAGAATATGAGTCCAATATAATCTGTTTGTTGGGGACAAAAGGAATGTTAATAAAGTTCACACTGTACTCAGAGCCAAGTGGAGTGGGAATATTTTACCAAAAGTAATTCCGGACTGTTGTTGGACTAGTTTGCTTGCACAGGGGACACTTAGAAGCTAATGATAAAAGGCATCGAGGATCTGTTAAAGCTCGGTAATGTTGATCCTATATCAAACAGTGCGAGAACACTGTATTTTGAACAAACCTACTTTTCCGATACATATTGGACAAGGGAACAGAATTCTAAAATCTCCCAGCCTGAAGTGTATTTATGACAAATTTGTAAAGATGAAAATGATGTAAATAGCTGTGAGTAACAAATCCAATACTAAAGAAAGTTACAAATGCTTTTACTGTTGTTTTTTGGTTCTAAATATTACTATTAACAAGCTTGTGCTTTTTTTTTTTGTTGTTGTTGAAATGACTGTGTATATATACCGATCATAATCATTGTTTTACTTTAAAAAAAAAAAAAAAAGGGAAAGTTCATGTTCACATTTCACTTGCAATAGTAAAGAAAAAAGTAATAATTATTTTAACACATAACTGTAAGTATGCGTTTAGTGGCCCTTCACCTTTCCTGCCTAGCAAAAAAAAGTAGATTGTTCAAAACCACTTTCTTGCATTCATGTCAAAAATGGAGGAAAACAGTCTACAGTGGTGATGATAAAAACTGGCTATTATAAAGTGAATTGAGATTTTGTTTGTTTTTTATTTATACAAATTACATGGTAGTTAGGATGCTTTACCTGGAACCATAGCACTATCCATTTTTTTATTTAATTTTTTAATGAATCACATAATGGTGAAACTTCAGCGGTGTTGCTCTAGCATGATACAACAATATTTTTTTCATGGAAATTAGGTTAAATAACCAGTTACATCTGGTCCCAATCCGACAAAGACCACAAAGTTCAGATCCTAAAAGCATCATAGAATGCAGTGGGAATATGGTCAAAATGCAAATAAGTTCACACCAAACCAAATATAAGATTATTAAGCTAATTTATCATTCTATTGGCAGAGAATTTTGTTACTTTTTAGGAATTTATTCCTTGAAAGAAGCAGGATTCTCTGCCAATAGAATAATACATTTTCACTTACGATTTTATTAGGAATAAGCTTAATATTCGGAAACCAGGATATTTGGTTTGTTGGTATCTTTTATTTTAAGAAAGTATAGATAAATGTAACTATATTCAAGGTGTTTTCATTTATTATTAAGATATTATTTTTTTTTACATTGAGATCGAACTGAGTTATTACTATGTCCGATCAGATCGCAATAGCCTCTTACGAGTTGTCATTGCGTCCGGCGGGTTAGTATGATGACCGCGACATGTGCAGTGCTTTTCACCATACTGTAAATGTGGTAAGCACTAGAAGAACGTACAATATGAACCTAATGCAGTCTTTTGCAACGTCACCGCACGAAGAGGTCGTTTTGAGAACTCCATTGACGTAGTAGCAACACAGAAATCCCAGTGACAACAATCCAAACTTTCCCGTCTGCACCATGCTCGTAATATGTCGATGAAATCCCTAAGAGGTGTTAGTTATAGTACATCATTAACTGGTCAATATTGTCATTACTACATCCTCATTAATTTCTTCCTTCATTTTGCTTAGACCACATCCTCCACATCAAAGGGAGACAAAACTACACCCTTACCGGTTTCTACTGCATCCCTGCCAAGTTGTACTTCATTCAAACAATTATTTGAAGACATAGTGGCTCAGTGTGACGCGGGTTTTAGGTTCCATATTGTTCTGTATCAGAGAGCTACAGCTTCGATTCCAGGTGCCATTACAAAACAGCTGAAAACAGCATCTTGTGTCCCCACCAGCTGTAGGTCATTCACACCATCTGCTTCATTCTGTATTTTTATTTCCATACCATAATTTCCGTTAAATGCACCACTGCCTGAAGTGAAAATGTGGCCAACAATGTACTGTTAGAATTTTAAAAAGGGCAAAAGAAATAGCCCAGGCAGTGGATTTTGCTCTATTAGTTGGATATGTTTGTAAAGAAGTATATGTTAGATATTTCTACTTGTCATATGCTAGCAATATGTATTGTGCCAGGCTTGTGATATTTTTGGGTTCCAACGCAAGTGAATGAATGTAAATATAAAAATAAACTATAAATAATATTAAAAATCATTAACCCTAATATTTTAGTTCTGCATCCTGTAAGAAAGCTTGGAAGTGCAAGCAAAGAAAAAAAAAAGATAAAGCAAAACGAAATTTATAAAGTTATAAATTTATATATTGAATCTACAGTATGATATTCATCATAGGCCCTTCAGCTGTCAATAATTCAAGGGTGAAGTGTAGGATTCTACATAATAGTTTGTCTTATATTGTTTGCAGTTTTTTGCCTTAAGTGATAGATGATATTTCTGGCTGGACACCTATATAATTTTTTTCTGCAACGTTTCTAATAAAGATCAATATTTTCTAACGTTCTGTCTGCCTGTGGACTGTCAGAGGTGAAATGTAAACATTCACAAAATGAGCATCATGAGACCTTCCATGTATAATATCTGATGGAATAGAGTTTCTTTTGTCTTGTTGCAATGCATATACTCGAGCCTTGATAATTGATCATGGAGTGTTCACCTCCAAGTGGGAACTGCTAAGTATGTTTAGTTTAGTAACATTTAAAGCTTTGTCAGCATCTAATTGACTTATTATTAGAGTAAATTACTGGTGCAGACCATTTTAGAGAAATGAGTGCAGTGCTGCCAACATCGCTAACAAGAAAATCCTAGCAGGCAGAAAGAGAGACTCAGAGAGAGGGACTTGCTACTACTCTATGCTATACAATGCCAGACAATGCTACAGCTAAGATTTATATGTTGGTGTTCTTTTGTGGCCTTTTGTATAGTACTGTGAAAAAGGGTTGCAGACACTTGGGGCACGAGGTGAGGTACACCCTGGATGGGGTGCCAATCTATTGCAGGGCACACACACTTATGCTTATTCACCACTACGGGTAATTTGAAAATGCCAATCAATCTAATCTGCACGTCTTTGGACTGTGGGTAGAAATCCAAGCATTCGGTGGAAAGAACCAAGCTTTCTTGTATTTTTTTTTTAAATACTTGAGAAGTAGTTCTCTAAGTGCCGTGAAGAATTTTCTTGGATCTCATTTTTAGTTCTCACCTACCATGCGGAAGGTCCGGGTTCAGTTCCCAGCCAATGCCCAAACCCCAGCCACTGGATGCAGTGCCAGTCCCAATCCCAGATAAAATGCGAGGATTTCGTCAGGAAGGACAGGAAAAATTTGTGCCAAATTGTTGTATGGATCAGTTGGTTCTTTTGGTGACCCCTCAATTGGAGCAGCTGAACGTTTAACAACAACATCTAACTCAAAGCAGAGACAGGTGCAGATGATGACAGATGATCAGGCTGGTGATTAGTATACTGGTGATGCTGAGTGGTTGAATCAGACGAGAGGGGAAATGAGGTTGCTGTTGAGGTTGTTAAATAAACAAA
Organism: Platyallabes tihoni; assembly: GCA_030068045.1. Classification (NCBI taxonomy): domain Eukaryota; kingdom Metazoa; phylum Chordata; class Actinopteri; order Siluriformes; family Clariidae; genus Platyallabes; species Platyallabes tihoni. Next base: position 6,980,504 of record JAQQZS010000010.1, on the reverse strand, counting down.
CAATATTCTTATTGTATCTTTTAGTCACTTTGCAGCCTGTTAAACATATGTTCCAATTTCTTTAATTTAATCTACATAATTGAATTTAATATGATGAAACAAATGCTTTGCTCAAGACTTTGACAAAGTACGTACTTTGTTATATGACTGTTGAAACCAGATGTGTAGAGTTACATATGAACAAATGCAGGATTCTAAATATTTAAACATCTCATCAGCATATTCCCAACAGTTTGAGTTCGTCAAAGTTTCTAGGGTGTTACTCTGCCATGATGGCATAGTGCTTTGGGGTTTGTGTCTTTCATTGGAACAAACACTCCTCCTTACAGTGGTGAGAACGTTCCCACCTTACTAAGATCGAACCACCTTCTCCTGAATCCAGTGTAAAAAGGGAGATTTTTTTTTTTTTATTTTGTGCTACCTTCAAAGCTTAGACTGGTTGACTAAAGCAAGTATGTCTCATTTATGTCTTAATCCCAGTGCACGGATCTTATTCAATTTATCTTATTTTTCTTATTAAACTTCATAGTGAATTCTGAGTGAAATAAAAAGAGAATACTGCAATATTTAACAAATGAATTTCTTCTATCTTGGATGATTTTGCTTGCACATGGGACACTATAGAAGACATCAAGACTCTCTCGAAGCTTTGCACTGTTCATCGTGTATACAGTACTTCATCTTTCTGCAAAGAGCAGTACGATGACTACAGTATGTACTGTACTCTAAGTCTCATTTCTAACTGAATCCTGGAACATGTTTCCATTTATCTTAGAAGCAAAGACTAATTTTTTCGCCAATTAATTCAGTCGCTTTTCAGGTCTAATTATAAAACAATATAATAATTTCCCAATAGAATGTTAATAATCTCAAGTTGTGCTTTTCTTGAGGAGTAGACAAACCACACTCATAAAGTCTCAGCTTCACTATGTTGATCGTCGCGACAGTTTTATTTGCCTTCACCATGTGAATTATGAGTGAAACTGGAAACACCTTAATGTAAAACCGAGTTGCCCCATGATAGACTGACATCCCATTAAGGGTGTATTCCCCAGCTCACATTCAGTGTTCCCAGGACTTTGTTGGCTTTGCACCCACCATAACCCTGACCAGGATAAAGTAGTTACTGAAGATGAATAAGCTTATGTCTCAGTGTGTTTGTAGTGCATCAGAAAATGTAAAAAAAAAAAAAATGGTGTTCAAGCCAAACTGGGACTTTTCCACTACTCACACATTACAGGAACTGGGTATTGCAGCTGGGTGTTTTTGACACATCCCCCATACTGTACAGTCCTCGCTTTAAGTAATTTCAACATGCTTGAGCCATTGAAGGAGCTCCTGGGAGGCCAGTATTTCTGACATGAAGCAGGCAGTCCGATTATGGCTCTGGCATACTGAGAAATCTTTCTACCTTGAAGGTATCCAAGCACTAGTCCTGCCCCTGGTCTACATTTGTAGATGCCTGCTATTACAAAGGCATCTAACTCTAGTAACTGGACCTCCTGGTGGTCAGCTAATGAACCAGAGCCATGCCTATCACTATGAACTGTATCACTGGAGCAGCATACTGTATATGAGAGGGTCAAAGAGGATGATTAGTTTGAATAAAACTCTGTGCAAGCAGTTGCCCACAGACACGTTAAAATTGAATGTATCTGATGCTGTTTCCCGTAATAGCCCCAAGCTGTGCTGTGTGGGCACAACATCTGCAGCGAGGAATAAATCTCTTCTTCTTCTTCTTCTTCTTCTTCTTTTGGTTATGATCTTCTGGAAGAAAGACTTTCGTAACTGTAGGACTGTTGTGGGCAATTTTATGGAAATGAAACTTTGATTCAGAGAGACATGCTTTAGTTCTCTTGTTGAGGTCAATGAATTCTTATTCAGAGGGCATTTGCCCATCATCAGTATAGAAATATCTCTCGATAAACTGGTGCATATCTGACCCTATCACATTTGTATGCTTTGGTAGCCTGATTGATTCTGTAGATGGCAGCAGCTAGCGAAGGATTACCAAAGACATGACCCTTCAGTCAGAACACAATAACAACTTTTATGCTATCGTAGTCCCTGAACCACATAACCCTCAAGAGGTTTTTTGTATTTCACCTGGACCAGGAAACAATCGAGCATTTGCTGAATATCATTAATAAAAGCAAGCTGCAAGCTATTATCAAGATCTGTGCATATGAGCAACACACTTGAGCTTGAGGGAAAGAGCATCCTAATCTGCTCAGGCCTTTGAGGTTGTTAGACTCCAAAATTGGTACAGTAAGTACAATCCTCAGTCTTTTTCAGTACTACTTCATTCTCTAATGAGGTCCACCCATGAGTAGCTCAAACTGATATTTTATATAATATTTGTGAAAAAGAGAGGACGTTGCAAGCTAATGTCTGTGCAATCTAAAGAAGCAATTGGTCATTGGCCTTGCCCCTTTACTGTATCCTTCATTGCCCACAGTCATTAAAAAAAAAGACCATGTCTAACCATAAATGAAGCAGTTTGCTCTAATCTACTGTCTGGTTTGAACACTGTACACCCAGTACTCACTCACACTCACTTATTGTTTATACCACTTTATCCTGTATACAGGGTCGCCGAGGGGGGCCTGGAGCCTATCCCAGGAGACTTAGGCACAAGGCGGGGTACACCCTGGACCGGGTGGAAATCCATCACAGGGCACACACATACTCACTCACAAACTTAGACAATCATTCACACAATAACAAAACTAACCCCACCAAGCACAGGGAAAACATGCAAACTCAAAAGGTCAAGTGGAAGAGTAGACCTCGACTTGTGAAGCATCATCAACATCACTTACTGAACAACTATCCAACTTCACTAGTGCAACTCACACATATGTGCAACTCAGACAGCATATGACGCAGTATGTTTGGGTGTGCATTAGAAAATGTGAAAAAAAAATGGTGTTCAAGCCAAACTGGGACTTTTGATCGTGCAGCATGACAGAACACATTTCTGAAGCGATGCACCCATCATGCATAGTACCCACTGTACAAGATCCTGGAGGCAATGTTCTGATCTTAGCTACTTCACTTGGTCCTTTCTAGACTCAGCAACATTATGTTACAATAAAATGAAGTCAGCAAAATGAGCAAGTTATCACATCAGTGGTGCTTTTCTTTTCTTCCCTGATCACATGAGGGTGGCACGGTGGCTTAGTGGTTAGCACTGTCACCTTGCACCACCAGGATTGATGATTTGATTCCAGACTCTGGTCTGTGTGCATGGAGTTTGCATGTCCTCTCTGTGTGGGTTTCCTCTGGGTGCTCCGGTTTCCTCCCACTGTCTAAAGACATGCAGATTAGGCTAATTGGCGTTCCTGAATTGCTCATACTGTGTGAATAAATGTGTGTATGTGTGTGTGCCCTGCGATGGATTGGCACCCTGTCCAGAGTGGTGTTTCCTCATCCGGCTCATGGTATAAGTGTTCTGGAATAGGCTCCAGTCTCTCCGAGACCCTGTATGCATGTTATAAAGCAGTATAGATGATGATGATGATGATGGTAATTGCATGGGCATCATCATCGTCTATACCAGAATTGGAATCAAGTTGTGAAAGAGCATGAGGAATCATTTTCACATATTACTTGGCAAGTACATTTTTACACCATAATCAAAGCAAAAGGCAGCTGAAGGAACTGGGAAGGCATATACCATCTCCACTTACTGTATTTAGGCTCTGACCTTATGTGCTGTCCATAATCTCTAACAAGCTGTCTAGATGTGCACTTCACTGGTCAGGAAATGAACAATACCAGGGTCTGTTCATTTCATGTTGGTCTATGTTGGTCTTCATTCCAATGTTAATGCTATTTACAGTTTGCGATAATTACATGCTTCACCGGTGGCTAATTTGCTGTTTTAACTAATGCACATAGTAATGTTTGTGTGTAGACTCAAATCAATTAGGAAGCAGCAAGGGGCCCAACTTTCACTCAGCATGAGGTCCAATAATGGGGTCACATTCTCCGTTCTCTTATCCATCAAGAGGTAATGTCTGTTGTATTCATTTAAAAGTTGGTTTGGCACAGTATAAGCCTACTGATGATAAACCTTTCTAAAAAAAAAAAACTATTTAATTATACATGAACATGCAACCTACAGTAAACTAATCTTATGCGAACAGTGATGTACAGAATGTGAATGGACCAGTCGTTGAATGTTAAGCAAACACACACCGAGTCATTTAACACAGGATTTAAATCATTATAGCTTGTTTTGCACTCGACTTGTTGTTTACCCCGTCCAGACTTTGTGGTGTGAGACTGTAGACAACCTGGCAATAATAACCTATTGATTGCACTTGTGTAAAGATCAAAATTAATTCTGCTTATTAAGTCAGCTTTGCAGCTGTGCATCAACAAACGAGTTTCCAAGCAGCCAGACAGCTTGCTCTTTATTTAGCTCTTACATATCTGTATTCGTGTCAGATAAAAAAAACAAGTAGAATGAATTTAGGAAAATGAAATGTAAATTCTTTAGGCTGGTCTGCTTTGTGTGTGTGAGTGTGTATACAGTAAGTGTGTGTATGTGACAGAGAGAGAGAGTAAATCAATTTAGTAAAATGTGTTTTCTGCTAGGCTGACATCTTTAATTATCTCATATGCATTGATTTAATTATTTGTTCAAGAAAACCAGACAGTACACAACTAGGAACCATAAACTCTAAAACAAAGGAATAAAACCAGGAATTAAAGGAAGAAATTTAATAAGCATGGATGTAAGTCCCAAATTTACACATGGCATCAGACTAATGTCAGACCAGCTCTGTCCACAAAGACTGAAGGCTTGATTACTAGCTTATTAAACTCCTTGATTCTTGGCTTTCTAGCAATTTGGTCCTTGGTTTTCATAGTATAACCCTTTCATCTCTTCTAGTTTTATAATATATTTTGCTCCAAATATACCTACTGTACATTAGGTTTATATTTAAAGCTGAAACAATTGGTGTTGCTTTTATTTTACTTTAGATATACAAATACATGACCATTCCTCAACCTCAGCTAAATCATATAACCTTACTGTAAAATTGGTCTCATCTAAAGACATGCTTTAAATTTTTTTTTTTATAAATTCATTATTAAATTATTCATTCATTCATTCATCTTCTATACCGCTTTATCCTATTATTAAATTATAATTTATAATAATGTATTACACCCTGATCATAGCATAAAGCGGTATAGAAAATGAATGAATGAATGAATAATGTACTGTATTACATATTTTTGTGCCTGCCTGGGATATTTTCTAAAAATGTAGATGGTTCAACATGGCAAAACTTACAAGGGCTGTACCGAAAGTAATGCAAAAAATAATAATAATAAAATAAAAAAGGCATAACAGCCAAAATATGAGATTGGTGCTAGAAAGTATCTCACTGAGATGAAAAAGCTAATTTTCAGATAGGATCATATATTTTTTTACATAAACATGCATACACAGTTATATTTATTATGAGATAAAAAAGAAACACATTTGCTAAATACAATTTCATGCCCTTTTATGTAGTGTCCATAACCTTTTTATCAATTCAAATCTTTCAACGATCTTAATTGTCATTCAGGTTGAAACTTGGTCAATTTAGATTTTGCATGAAAAGACACAAACCTGAAAATAGTGTATTATTCTATAGTGAAATTCAAAATTGCTAAGTTATTGCAACATGAACTTGACATGGTTACGAACACTACAGATGTTTTGCTTTTTAAGCTTTTAAGAAATAACAACAGAATGCATTAATTTAATTAAAATTTATTTTGCAGGTTATATGCTTCTACAGTAGAAGCTTACACCAATTTCAGTGTCAATACTCGCAAAAAAATATGAATAATTAGCATTAGCAATTAGCGAGACGGTATAATGCAGAAAAATGGCCATTTTGGGGGCACATATAAAATCATCTCTCCAAAACGTTAGCAACTTTTAATTTTTTAAAAATTAAAATTAATTTTTTAGGGAAGCAAGATTAATCACTTCTAGCAATGTGTGCAACTTGAACAACTTATGTCAGATGATAATAATAATAATAATAATAATAATAATATTTCATCTATTGCATTACTTTCAGGATAACCCTCATAAAAACAACACATTATTTTCACCAAAACCTTGACCAGAGTGTTCATAAATATAAAGGAATGATGAATGACTGCAGCTATAGTTGAATTCCTATGGGATGTAAAAAAAAAAAAAAAAAAAAGAATGTTTTTTTGAAAATTTATTATATAAATTATGATAAAAAACTTTAAGCAAGTAGACGTTTCTATTATAAGCACTGGATATCAATGATAATATTTCCTTCAAAAGGAGATTTCTCTCTAAAAATTATATAAAATAAATACATTGTGTCTGTGTATGCACCTCTGAGATTTTTCATTTCAAATCATGAACAGCCTAGAACTCGGTAGTGACAACTCCTGCAAGTGCAGACACAGTGATAATGATTTTATTACAATGGAATGAGTCCAAGAAACTACAACCATCTATATTTTGGCTGAACCTTTAGTTATTGAATCATACTACATGACATTAAAATTGGGAAGAGGCTTCCTAATACTCATTTTATAGATTTTTTATTATGATTATTAATAATTAATCATACACTAGACTTGAGGGTCGCATAACTGTACTTGGAGAGAAACATTGGCTGTTGAACAAACTGGCTGTAATTTATGACCACAACACTGTATGCATTATTCATTTATTCATTCATTCATTTTCTATACCGCTTATCCTGTACATATGGTGGCGGGAATCCTGGAGCTTATCCCAGGAGACTTCAGGCATGAGGCTGGGTAAATCCATCACAGGACACACGAACACACACCCTCACGTTGGAATGTCTGGAGGAAACTCACCAAGCTTATCCCAGGAGATTTAGGGCTCACACTCTCACAGCTTCATTCACCCACTACGGGCAATTTGGGAATGCCAGGTTGTATTATCTGCATGTTTTTGGTCTGTTGGAGGAAACCAGAGTACCTGGAGGAAACCCACCAAGCACGGGGAGAACATGCAAACATGGGGCAGGAATAGAACCCTTGACCCTGGAGGTGTGAGGACACAGTACCACCCACTACAAAACCTTAGTGCCTGTATAAATATATAAATATATAAATAACATTTTATCATATAAGCCATTGCAGTAAAAATCTTTACACTTTCTGGTTTGAGAATAAAATTCAATAGATAAATTTTTTCGTGACTTTAAAACCTTGTCCCATGTTAACCGTCCTTTGATATAATGCTTGTCTCCAAATGCCGAGTGCATCATTGAGTGTAGTGACCTACAAAAAATATTGAGGGGGAAAAAAAAAAACTAAGTTGGGGAGGGAAGAAAAGAGCTCCGAGGCACATCCTGAATGATCTGAGAGAATATAAGCCTGCATGATTTCTTCTTTACTGCCTGAGAGTACAGAAGCCCTGGGTAGAATGTAAGGAATGAAAGATAATGATGGGGTGTGCTGACTCACTCACTCTCTCACTCATCGTCTATACCACTTTATCCTGTGTACAGGGTCGCGGTGGGGGGGGGGGGGGGGG
>JAQQZS010000010.1:6962124-6972924 GCA_030068045.1 Platyallabes tihoni | reverse complement strand
CGGGAGCCTATCCCAGGAGACTTAGGGCATGAGGTGCCAATCAATCACAGGTGCACACACACTGACACTCTCATTCACACACTACAAGCAATTTGGAATCACCAATTAGCCTAATCTTCATGTCTTTGGACTGTCGGAGGAAACCGGAGCACATGGAGGAAACCCACCAAGCATGGGGAGAATATGCAAACTCAGACACAAGGCATGAATCGAACCCAGAACTTTGATGTGCAAGGCGACAGTCCTAACCATGAAGCCACCTTGCTGCCATGGGGTGTGCTGGTGTAGAAAAGTAATCAGTGAACCTTGACTACCTTTATATCACAGCAATTTAAAGTGATAATTACCTGCACTACAATCTCTTTGTGACCTTTATGTTTAAAGTAACTTAAAGACTTAAATATGTTCTAGAAATCACTAAATTGCTGACTGCGGCTGGTTTACCAGGTGCTGAGTAAACACTCTTCTTTTAAAAGTGAACGATACTGAAATTGACATTGACGGAGAAACGAATGCTCGAAAATCTCATTTGCAGTGAGGCAGGGCTGGCCTGTTTATTTTACGATGCACCGATGCATGCATCGAGCGCTAAACATGCACGTGTTCACACAGTTAGAGCGGTGGGGCGGGGGTGGGGGGTAAATAAATACGAGAGTCTGTCATTGTGTTTACCTCATCGACTTCTCAAATAAGAGTTGATCAACTCTGGCAATCCAAGCACTGGATCTTTTAAGAATGGTAAATTACTTTTCTAAATTGTTTTAGTGAAAGCCACTCGCCGTGGATGCATGTGTTGCGATAAAACCCGGTTTCACCTTGCTCAGGTTTTTTGATATCACTTTAAATGATGCCGGTGAATTAGCATTTGGGTTCCAATCCAAAATCCAGGAGCAATACTTACAGTAAAAAAGAGCTGTTAGTTGTTTTTTCTGTTATAGAAAGGTGACAATGGTGGATGTTTTCACAAAAATGTACAATATGTATGTTTTCACACAGCAGTTGAATCATTTTGAATACTTCCTAAATACCCCAAAGAGTACCCCATTTAAAAGAAAATAAATCATCATAAAATAAACCTCCCAACTATCTCCATGTGTTGATTCCTTCATATTCAGGCCCTAGGCTTGATCCTTCCTAATTGGCACGGTATTGTGAAGAGACGACAGGAGGACGAGGTGGAAGTGTGTATAATGAAGTGCTGTGAGCAGCCATGAATACTCATGACTTGACTAGAAGTTAATTAACCCAGCTTTAGTATTCCATCACTCTGCTGGCTGCCTGGACTGTCATTCATGCATGGGCTTCTCTAAACAACCATTACCCAGCCTTATTGATCCTTCCATGACAAGCTGGCCTAAAAAGCAGGAAGGGTGAGGCTGTTGGTGCAATCGTGGTATGTGAGAGATGATCCCAGAGTGCTGTTAAATTCTCCTTTCTGATGGCGGTGATACATTTCCTCTAACTGAAGCTCTGACACTAGTGATAGATGTAATTCAAATAAATATGCCAGCTATATACACTGATCAGCCATAATATTAAATCCATTAACCTTAAAATCACCTTTTTGGCGCCTCTGAGGCTCTGGAGGTGTGATATGATGTTTGGCACCAGGACATTGGCAGCGGATACTTTGACCAGACTAGTTTGTATGCCGCTTCACATGGGTTCTTGATTGGATCTGGGGAGTTTGGAGCCTTGGGCTCTTTGCTTGCCGAGCCTCATGCACAGCATGTATTCTGGTGCGTTTGTTTCATAGCCAGCGCTGACCTTTTTCAGAGAGTTGTGCTGCACTGGATTTTCTGCAGGATCCCACAAGACACGCTGGCCTTTGTTCCCCGCGAGCATGGGTGAGCCTTGGGTGTCCATGGTCTTGTCACAAATTTACTAGTATATAATTGATAATCAGTGTTATTCACGTCACCTCTAGGCAGTCATAACATTATGGCTGATCGGTGTATACGTTCACGTTAATGTACTTTTTCTAATATGTTTCTGTAACAGTAGAATCTTAGGCACAGGGGCTTGTATAGTGGTCGGTCCACATAATCTAATTTTAAATAATTATTACACTTTGATGTTTATTAGTAATAACAATTGAAGGAATCTCGACTGTTTGTGCTTTGTATCAGTTCATAGTATTTCGTAATCCATTTTTGTGGATTATGGTTCTGTAGGTCCCAGTTTCAAACCCCACGACCACCAAGTTGCCACTGTTGGGCCCTTGAGCATGGTCCTTAACTCCAACTGCTCAGATGTGTAATAAGATAAAAATGTAAGTCGCTCTGGATAAGAGTGTCTGTCAAATGCCTAGATGATACTTTCACCTTAACAGTGAGCACTGATGGGGTTCGAATCCCACCTTGTGTCTGTGTGCATGGAGTTTGCATGTTCTCCCAGTGCTTGGTGGGTTTCCTCAGGGTACTCCAGTTTCCTCCTACAGTCCAAAGACATGCAGATTGGACTAATATTAGACTATTGGCACCTCATCCACCCCAAAGTCTCCTTGAATAGGCTCCAGGCCCCCATGACCCTGTACACAGGATGTGGTATAGAAGATGAATCAATGTGTTGTTTCTTAATAACTTTTAATATATTTTTATATGTCAGAGGAATAAAATGCTTTGGAACATACATTTAATAAAAAAAAGAAAAAAGTGTTGTTTTTTTTCCTGTTAATTATTATCTTGTACCTGTCTGACCCATCTGTTTTGTTCTTTACATAATAGACTGGCATTTTAAAGTTCTGTGTTTGGCTAACACTTGGAATACTTGTTGTGACTCTCTCTCTCTCTCTCTCCATCTCTCTCTCTTCCTCTCTGACTCACTCTCTCTTCATTCTCCCACCCACACTAAACAGGAATTAAGATTCAGGTAAATACCTCCACATCCATGCCAGTTGATTGCCTTCGCTCCCTCTGTGGCAGGACCCTAATAGGTGAATATGAAATCTTCTGAGCCAATATATATGCTGAACAGTTAAGTGAAGAGGAACGTTGATCTGAGTCACTATGCTTCAGTAATGAATATCGCCTGAAGGAGACTCCTTTCTTCTTTCCTTCACTTCTCTTCTCATTTTTCTCTCCTACTCATAGAAAAGTTGCAGCATCTTGCCATATAAACATTTGGTTAATCTCTCTGGAGTGTTGGTAAAGAAAACAGTGGTGGACAGAGATGCTGTCCAACGTGTGTGGATAGTAATAAATGGGAGCCCTATAGTCCAATAACCATTAGATAAAATGACTTTGGCAGAGAAACATCCCTGCATTTGTAAGCCATCAGTAAGGAGACAATGAACATAAGGTGCCAGCGATGCATTCCTCCAGGTGTGCTACATTATGCAAATGCATACAAGGCCGCTCTTGAATTCTCAAATTTGATTGGTCAGAAGTTCTCGATTTGTTTAGTTTTTTTCCCCCTATAAAAGCAGCTTCACGGCCTCCGAGTGGCGCAGTGGTAAAGTGCTTGCCCTATCATCCAGAGATCGCTGGTTTGATTCCCGGGTAATGCTGTAACCTTTCGCAACTGGAGGCCTAGAGAGAGCTGATTGGCTGAGCTCTCTCAGAGGGGGGGGATGAGAGGTACTTGCAATGCAAGCTCATGCAAGCGGAAGGAGCGGATAGCGCTGTCCTCCGAGTGTGTTACTCCGCCCACAACGGTGTGTGAGCGAACAGTCGAAAAATGCGGTCGGCTGGCGTCACGTGGTTCGGAGGAAACACGTGATAGTCTTCGGCCCTCCCGCCTGAGTGGTAGTAGTAGCCTTAATGTGGGAGCCCCCTAGTGATGGGGAGGAATTGGACACGACTAAATTAGGGGGGAAAATTGGGGGGGGGGGGGAGCAGCTCTGAGAGAAAGCATGGCTGTAATTCAAATAACATGTTTACACTCATTCTAATACCCTACTGGTAACCTTTACAATAGTTAAAAGGTTAAAGGTAAAAATAAGCTGATCAGCTTAATGTAATCAGTGTAATAAAACTTAGTAAATCGGAAGAGTAGATTGAATAAAGATTTTATCCTATTGGACAACTCCAGCGCGTTAAAATCCAGTTATACTGGTGAAAATTTTAACTAATCAATAAAAATATTCAGTTTAGCTTTGGTGCAGGTGTTTGTTTACATTGAGTAAGTAGACATGACTGTTCATAACATTGTTCTTACTCAACATATTTTTTTCTCTTATGGTTAAACTTTTGCGGTCAATTTAAGACGCGTCTACAGTTAGAGGCATGTGCAGTTTCTGCTTGCGGTTTCTAATCTGGAAGATAACTCCACATAACTTTACTTCTACTCAACATTTTGAATTCATGGCACAGGTTTAACTTAAGAGAGATATCCAAGTACTGGCAAAGTTTCATTAACAGAAAATTTTCAGAGAGTTCTTGGTCCTCCAATGTATGAAACATAACGATATCATGAAAAAACAAGTTCTGACCAATGTATAGACATTTTACATTTTCTTTATACAGATTGTATCATTTAAGGCCTTGCACCTCCATGGTCTGGGTTTGATTTCTAGGCAGGTTTGATTTCCACTTCTGTGCCCATAAGGTTTGCAAAAACCTTCTGCTTGGTGGGTTTTCTCCAGGTACTCCAGTTTCCTCCCAGAGTCCAAAGACATGTAGATTGGGCTAAATGGTGTTCCCAAATTCCATAAAGTGGTATAGATGATCTTATCATTCATATAGAATTTTTTTCTGTATTGAGAAGTTTAACATTTTTTGGAAGGAGTCTCCATTTTTAGTGGTTTGAAATAGTCAATACTTCAGGACTATTGGCAGTTTGCTGCAATATAAGAAAAATAAAACCCTTCAACCATGGTATTCATGTTGCTACCTTTAACTCAGCATCACCCCACACAATGTTCATTATTTTCCTGCAAGAGCATACCTCCCTAGTGTATCCTTCTTGCATAATTTGGCATTAAGTGTGGATTGTTGGAGAGATTATAGGGTTGTCTTCTGCTTCATTGTCAAGGAGAAAACAACACTTCCCACCTTCGCCACATTTTGGCCACATCTGAATTTGGCCGGAATTCTCTATGACTTGTTTAACAAGCACAAGAAGACCAGATGGAGAAGGTACATGAAAGGGAACTTCAGAATCACTCACTGTGAAGAGAGACCTTTTAAGATGAATTCCACTTGGTCACGGGCAGGTGGTAGAGTGATTTGATGAAGGTTGCACTTTTAAATGAACCTCAAATCAACGAGCAGTGAATTAAATTGCATTAGCATTACTAAAGAATTAACTTGCATAAATTACAGAACTTTTAAGCTCCTGACACAGAAATTAAGCAAATCTATGTATCCATAATGAATGGATAACATGGAATGCAGATTAACTGTCACAATAAGAAATTGTTTCAATGAGGTTTCTATTAATTAATTAGCTTATGGTTTATACATACCTTGCTAAGCTAACCTAATCAACCAACCAATAAGCTAAAACACAAATTTGGAAACAATTAGGACTTAAATTTCAGCAACATTACTGCATACAGTATATTGTGAACACAGATGTCATATTCCATCCATCTATCTAGGAACTTATGTAGTCCAACAAGGAACCGTGGAGGCCAGTGGCGACCATTGTATTGATTTACATCGGACCTCCAGTTAACATTCACATGCTGATTCACACACTGTCACTGAATGCCAATCTGCATGTCTTTGGACTGTAGGATGAAATCGAGGGACCCAGAGCAAACCTACCAAACATGAAGAGAACTCCATGCACACAGAGTCCGAGGCGGAAATCAAACCTGGACAAAGAAGGTGCAAAGCTACAGTACTAATCACAAAGCCTCTGTGCTGCCGGATGCTATATTGAGCGTTTATATTAAAGCTGCTCAGGGTTCTGATATTTCTTGCATACCATTAAGGTTAATTTAAAAAAACATACAGTAATTGGCTGCTTTGATTTTCTCGTAAAAGACAACTGGAAGCAAGTTCTTTGCAGCAGTGATCTCACGTTCTTGCTTCCCATCACAAATTACAAAAATATCTGTGGGTTTACAACCACGCCTCATCTACAGTACAACACACTCTGTCTGAGAGCCCAATTGATGCTCATTATACTCTAGGCTATGAAATTCCTGGAAGACCTTTGTCCTGGGGCTTTCCTGTCCTGTATACATGACCCTAATTTTGGCTGCGTGTTATGAAATATTCACTCACTGTGGTCACTTCTGTAGCATTTTACATTAGCGTTGGTGTAGCCTCTCATGCAAATTGCCTCTCATAATACACCTGCCTGACTGGACTATTATCCTAATGGACTAGGTAGAACCGGTTGAATGACCCACCACCAGATTGGTCGTAAAAACAGCTGCAAAATGTAAACGCCAGGGAGGACAAATCGGAATGTGTATTTGAAATCATATCAGCTGTGGCCAACGTCTACAGTGAGTAATGGCTATCAATAGACAATGGTGGCTGAGGAGGGGAAACAAAAATGTGTATTATACAATAGATTCAAGAAACAAACAAAAAATAATTTCAGTTGAGGCTGTACGGTATATACACATAAGGGGTCCTGACATGAGTTATGAGTTGCAAGAAGTGATGCAAACTGATAGTCATATACTTGTGTAAACAGTGGACTGTACTATAATGTGTACTGTACAGTGGAACCTTGGATTACGAACATAATTTGTACCGGAAGCGGGCTCGTATTCCAAAACACAAGTAAACCAAAGCAAGTTTTGTCTTTTCAGCCAATTGCCTTTTCAGTGACAATCAGCCAATGGGGCACAAAAAAAAGAAAGCATGGATCCATCCTAGTAAAAATAAATAAATAAATAAATAAAAGTAAAAATAAATTCCGACAGATGTGTTTCCATTTATACGCACAGGCGCTGTGAGAGTTCACACACACACACACACACACACACACATAAAGGCGAGAGAGAGAGTGAACCGGCACGGTGTCAAATTACGTGCACACACACATAACACACATACTCAAACACTGACACACACTAAAGATGAGAGAGAGAGTGTGTGTGTGTGAACCGGCGCGATGTCAAATTACGCGCGCGCACACACATAACACACACTCCGCAGTGCAAGAGAAAGAAAAACAAACAAACACACACACAAACACACACACACACACACACACACACAGATGTTGATTATACCAGTAAGTGACGAGCACTAAGACCCAGCAGGGGAGATGAGAGAAAAACCATTGGCTCAGTTGTGATCACGTGATGCTCGGCGTAAAATCAAGAAGCGCATGCATGATACTTTGTTTCTACCTTTTCAGGTAAAACAGAAGCCAGACAATTTTTTTAAGAACAATTTTACTGACCTTTCCATGTACTTTTCTGATAAGCAGCAGATCTCACAGCAGATGTGAAAAAGTCAGACTTTGCATAGCATTATACTGCGGTTAATCAGTCAAAAGATCAATTTTTCGAACCTTATTAACATCAATCCTGCATTTCTTTTTAAACCATTATTTTCTACAGCCACAATATTAGATTTTGCATGTGTGAGCCTTGTATTACTTGTCTGAATAGTAAAGATATTTATGGGAAAACAACTCATTGCATAATAAGGAATTGGAAGTCTGTCAGGCTCTTTGAATGACTGTACGTCATTAGACTGTGCATGCATGAATTTAAAGCTTTCCTTTTATTAAGGCAGTATTCAGAGAAATGTTCGAACAGAACTGTATTTATACAGAAATAACGATATGGTATTATCATAAAACACGTTTGCAGAAATGTGGATGCAGATTGAAATCTCGGGTGTGTGTGCACAGGTGAAAGATGGTGTGTGCAAATAACAGATGGAGATCAAATCACCTTTTGTTCCATATTAACAAGGTGCACTCTGTATTTCATCCTGGAAATATTACATATATCCTGTTATAACATTAAGGTTTCTTTTTGCTCTTTTTAAAGAATAACTGACCCAAGCACATCAAGTTCCATGTTGGGTAAAATATTTTAGTATTGTTCTGTAAGTAACAGTGGTGGAAGATTTAATCCTAAACACAACATGGGTTGCTGATATTAAACCCCTATAAGCCATTTTTCTTTTACTATTAAACATTGTTTAGCCAGCATGGTTAGCATGGCACTTTGCACTTCCAAGGTCCGGATTCGAATCCCGTCTAGGGTCTATGTGCGTGGAGTTCGCATGCTCTCCCCGTGCTTGGTGGATTAGGCTGTCATTCCCAAATTGTCTGTAGTGTGTGAATGAGGGTGTGTGTGTGTGTGTGCCCTGCGATGGATTGGCACCCCATCCAGGGTGTACCACGCTTCATGGCCAAAGTCTCCTGTGATAGGGTTCAGGCTTCCTGTGACCATGTAGAGGTATAAAAAATGAAGAAAAAGAAAAACATGGCTTTGTTATTCTAAAAAAAAATAAGAAGAGAAAAACACTTTTGTTTGTGAGCCAACTCTATCCAATGGCAGTGCAACTGTTGTGGTCATTAATGATTTACAAGTAGCTGTTGATGTTGCCTTTTCTAATTTCTTGAGCCCTTTAGATCTCAGCACAGCCTGTGCTAAAACACTAATATTCTATTAGTGTGCCTGATAAGTAGCATATAAGTATAAAACAAAAAGGTTTTTGATATTGAAGCGAAATAAAAACGCATGTAAGTTGTTATCCTAGAAACAAATTATTATTAGCAAGACTTAAAAAGTATATAAAAGAAATGAAAAAAAAAAAGACAGTTCTAGAAAAGGGAAGAGCATGAAACGATGCATCAATCATGCATAGTGCCCACTGTACAGTACATACAAACGTTATGACCTGGGGTTCTCCAGTGGCTCAGGGGTAGGAAACAAAATTCAGTCAGATGATGACCTGCATGACCAGTTTATCAGATCGATAGAGTTTTTCTTCCCTGATACGTAGCATGGAAATATTCCTTGACTTAAATTGCGAAAGATGGTTTGGTTTTGAGATCATAAGGAATCATTTTCACACATGAATTGGCCACCACATTGTACACCGTAATCAAAGCTAAAGGTGGACAATGGAAATAATAGTGTGTGCAACTTTGGCCAGATACTGTATCAATTTCATTTTGGGCATTGGTGGCTCAGTGGTAGTCTTCCCACCTGCCATACAGCCGGCCTGGGTTCAATACCCAGCCACTTGAATGCAGGTCATCCTTAGTGTTGGTCTCCAGCCTGGATTAAAATGAGAGGGTTGCATCAGGAAGGGCATCTGGTATAGAACCTGTGCCAAGTCAAATGTGTAGCTCAGGTCGGCTGTGGCAGCCTGTTAATGGGACGAGCCAAAAGCACAACAACAATTGCCTAAACTTCATTACTAATGTTTCTTATATTATATATTTATTTATTATTTTCTTTTCATGTTGCAGAGTTCTTGTTTTAGTGTAAAATAAAATATATATATATATAAAATACAGAGAAATCATGAACTCATGAACAGAGAAATGAGACACAAAACATGATCAATCAACTTCAGTGCTAATCACTCACTGTATAACTATGAGAGTGGCAGAAATGTAGTTTGTCCAGGAACTGAAACACTTTGTTGCAAAGTTCTAATTTAACTGTTACTGTCACTCCTCATCATCTATACCAGTTTAACCAAGAACAGACCTACAGAGTCGGAGGGGGGCATGGATTCCATCCCAGGAGACTTGGCCATAAGGCAGGGTGGGGTGCCAATACTTTACACGCTATGGGCAATTTAGTCTGATGTCTTTGGATTGTTGGAGGAAACTGAAGCATCAAGAGGAAACCCACCAGGCACACGGAGAACATGCAAATTCCATGCACACAGACCCAAGATGGGAATCGAACCCAGAACCTGGAGATGTTAATCACTACTCAACCGTGCTGCCCTGCTTGCAGCTGTATTTATTTATTTATTTTTCTATGTAATTACATTTCTCATGCGCTTATACTTTTTTTTTATTTAATATCTGAAATTGTTAATTACATGGTTTCCCCAACCCTGTCAACAGTTAGTGTTTCTTCTATATTATTACATGAAATGGTAATCAGATGACTATATACTGGATATTGGGAAACCCTAGCATGATATATGGTGTATGGATCTACAGAGCATTTATCTAGCTTTTAAATTTTGAGGTGTTGCACACGCTGAGGTTTCAATGTTCCAAGCCTTTTACAAGGGTAATGTGCCTAGAAGCACATTTCACTTTGAGGAGTGGATTTTAGCCTGAGCTGCAGCACCATTATGCTTTTTTTTTTCATGCTGTCGAGGCAAGGCTTAGTTCAACATGATTAAAGCTGCAGCTCTGTAAACCCATCTTGATTTGGTAAAGAAGCACTGCACATTGAGTTACTGTGGTAATTCTGGAAAACAGGTGGTCCAGGGCCATCCATGAAAGGCAGCTAGGACCACTGGGAAGCTTTAGTTACAAATCATGGATCCAACTGTTTTTTGTTGAGAGAAAGAAAAATCTTTTTTCTTTTTTGTGAGTATTGTCTACATTGCCTCTGGAAATGATGGAGCTGCAACTTATATGAGGTTTTCACACACACAAATTTTCAATTCAAATTCTATTTGTCACATACACAGTCATACACGGTACGATATGCAGTGAAATGCTTGCACGGCCGCCAGTGACCTTAAAAAGAAAATAAAGCTTATACATAAAATAAATATCAATAAAAAGAAGAATTAAAGAAATAAATTTAACTTGTAAAATAAGCTGTACAAATAAGGGCATAATAAAATATTGCAAAATATAGAAATATGGAGGGGGGGGGAGTATATATATAAAATTTAAAGTGTCAGTGGTTGTGCAAATATGCATGAATGGTGACTTATGAAAGTG
>JAQQZS010000010.1:6905282-6924655 GCA_030068045.1 Platyallabes tihoni | reverse complement strand
CTGGGATAGGCTCCAGGTCCCCGCGACCCTGAATAGAGGATAAAGTGGTATAGAAGATGAATGAATGAATGAATGTTGAAGTGGTCTAGAGTCGAGCTAAGCAGAAGAAGTTAAGGGCTTTGCTTGGTGATACCAGGATTTGATCTGGTAGTCCAGAACCTTAACAGCTGATCCAGACTCAGAGTTATGCATTTTACATTCACAATTACATGTTGGCTGATTTTTTTTCCCCCTCAAAATGACTTACAATTCAGGATTATAGTTGAGGATAAAGAGTCTTGCTCAAACACACAGCAGTGGCTGGTATTTGACGTCATAGCCGGAAACCCAATGAACAGCCATAAAAAAACATAAAATGGCATGAATAGAACCCTACAATACCCTGTAGAGGAAATTGGAGAAATACCATACAGACACAGGGAAACATTTCGGAAATCCATACAGACAACGTCATATTTTACGTATACGTGCACCACAGACATGAAGCTTGATTTATGCACAACATGCCAATAAGTCAACTGTGTTGGTGCAACACTTTCTTGTCGTAATTACAGCATGTCTTAACCTTTTTGCCAGTTCTGTCTGGGCATCATAAATCACAGTGACATTAAAAAGGTTTGCAACAAAAGCAGTAGCAGATTGTACGTTTAATCTCTCAAAATAATCTTCAAGCTTCCCATTTTCAGCCTCAGCCAGACTGTCATGTGTCTGACTAGGGATTTTATATTATTATTATTATTATTTATTTTTTTTAAGTAGAAGAAGCAATTTCACTGTCAGGCTTTGTCAGAATGCCAGAACACAACAGGTGGCTAATATAATCTGCTCAATTTGGAAAAGAGGCTTTTGTGAGGGTGTTTTACAAATAAATAAAAAAATTTCTTTGTTTGAGATTTTAGTTGTTTTAAGGGGATTCCAAATCGGAGCTGAACATCTAAACAAGTGTTATATACTTAATAGAAAGAGAAATGATTATTAGTAAATATTATGTAACTACAGAATAAGTGTAATTAGTAAGATAAAAAAGTAGTTCATTGTTGACTAATGAGTGTGAAAGTTTGTGGTGTGTGCTGGTGGTGTGGGTTTTGAACATGCAGTTATGTGGACAGGACACTTTCATACAGCTTCGCCAAATGATTTAGCAAACAATTTGTGGATTCGACCAACATTGGAATCAGGAGGAGCATCTTAAGGTGGAATTAGATCTCCGGTTTTGAGTCTGAGCTTCTTTTATACCAGAATGCTGATGATGGTGGATTGCTTTCCGGGAGGATCAGCTCCTGTGTGTGTGTGTGTGTGTGTGTGGGTATGAGTTTGTGTACACTTATGTTTGCTAGCTCTAGGACGGAGTCTTGCTCTTGGTCTCTTTGTGCTCATTTGTTCATCAGTGTTGCAAATGTTGAATTATGGGAATTTATAGTGAGTAGTACCAAAAACCTACTAAAACACAATTTTTATACTTATTCGGTAAATGGGTTATACATTACAATATGTCTAAATGATAAAAATGTATATTGGCATGTATAAGTATTCGCCCACACGACTCTCTTTGGACTTTTTAGCATTTTGCAGCATTGTAAATTAAGGTGGGTCTACTTGGGACTGCATGTTATAAATCTACAGAAAATACTCCATAATTCTGAAGTGAGGAAGATCCATATATTGCCAAAACAAAAATTATTTGTGATTGCATATCTATTTTAGAGAAAGGAGGTATCAAAACAAGTCCAGGACAAATATTTGTAAAAGTATTTCGAATAAGAATAAAAACAAAAACCCAAATTCGGGTTAGGGTTTGGATTGATTTTAGGGTGTTTGGGGTAGGTTGAGTCTAGGGTTAAGGTTGAGTTGGGAGTTGGTGTTGGGTTGAGGTTAGGTCCGGTTTAGGGTTAAGTTGGGGTTTTTAGGTAGGTTGGAGTTAAGGTTATTAAAAGGTCTGTGTGTGGGTAAAAATTGGATTAGTGAGCTAAGCAACCAAGAGATCAAGCATAGCATTTAAAATGTTGCTGCCACTAGTAAACTTTAATGATATTAGTTTAATAATTTATTCATGGCAATCCCAATGAAGTCTGATTTAATCCAAAGTTATAACACTACAAAATGTTAAAAAGGTCAATAAAGTTGAACGGTTATTTAAACTACTGTACTGTATGTGTCTTGACTTATTGAATAATATTGTACAGACTTGAACTTCTAAATGCAAACAAGTCAAGTGATTTGTTTATGCAAGGTTGGTGTTTAGATAAATTCAGAATAATAAGTTTGGTCCCAAAGCGGACGACCTTGAAACAACAGCTCTGAGCTAAAAGTGAATCGAAGTGTAATGGCCAGCAGCCCAAATAAACATTGATGAATCAGAGTGGCTGATGGAAATATTGGCATTGGGTTTTATCTTGTCTAATTATGCATTTGTCTTGATGGCTGTGTGGCGACAGGATTCAGGTCATCGTTGTATCTTTCTGCCACGGGTGTACGGCCTACCAGCGTAGTCAAAAAATTTAATAAATAAGTAAAAATAAAATCCATGTTTCCTAGACAACGGGTGATGAGTATTGGGGCCCTGATGCTCAGAAGCATAAATTTAGATGTGACATTATCTTGTTATTTGGAGGTGCTTGCTAACAGGATGCAGGGGCATCAATGTGTCATCCTGGCATCATGTAGCAAATGCAGATGCACCTAATCAGCCAAGCCAGTTATGTCATTGTGTTCTGCATCTATGAGTGTGTGTATGTGTGTGTGTGGTAGCAATAAGATTTCTTCATTAAGATCTTGGATTATGGACCTGGTTTTATGCATCATTACCCATTACTGCTCTATTTTATAGAATTGTCCAAGCATTATGGAATGCCATTTCCCATCTTGTCTGTATAGTTGAGATAGTGTTTATATATATATATATATATATATATATATATATATATAAGAAGAGGTTTACCTGGCATGCTTAAACAAACATGTAATCAATGACCGAATCCACCAGTTAGCCTTAACATGTGTGAACCTACGCATGACTGATAGGCAGCAACACCACATCTTAATAATTAATAATTCCTTTCTAAATAACTAAAATGCAAGGAACAAATGACTTCAGATGTCTCTGAATGTCTCAGGAAAGTTCTGTGCACATTCACTGATGGATTTTTTTTTAATGTAAGTGGTGATGAAAATCTGTATTCCAGTAAGTTTATATGACTGACAGTTAAATCTATAACTTGCCTTTGAAAAGTCTGATCAGCCCTTCACAAAGTAATGGATTCCTTAAATGAATTCTTAATAAAGTCATGAGCTTATGCCGGCATATTGGCTTCTCTTAAAGCTGTTTTGACATTTTGACACATGTAGAAAACCTACACTGGGCCGAAGTCTATGTTCGAATGCATCTGTTCAAAACTATCCTGAGAACAATGCTGGACAAGTTCATTCTGTGAAAGAGCTAGCATAGTCTTTGAACTTGAAATTCAGGTTTCTGTTAGCGTAGCTAGCTATTCACTAAAATGTGTACTTAGGGCAATAGTACACATTTTACATTTTAATATAGTCCCAATACTCACTCACTCACTCACTCACTTTCATTCATGGTCTATATCACTTTATCCTGTATAAAGGGGCTCAGGGGACCTGGGGTCTATCCCAGGAGGGCATGAGGCAGGGTACACCCTGGACAGGGTGACAATCCATCACAGGACACACATATACATACATTGACACAATCATACACTCTTTCATATACTGTTGGCAATTTGGGCACACCAGTTAGCCTAATCTGCATGTCTTTGGACTGTGGGAGAAAACCGGAGCACATGAAGGAAACCCACCAAGCATGGTGAGAATATGGAAACTACATGCGCACATAACCGGCGACAATGCTAACCACTAAGCCACTATGCTATCAGTGCCAACACCTTTGGTCAGGCCAATGTAGCTCAAATTGCTAAAAAAAATTTTTTTTTAAAAATTTAAAAAAAGGAATTGCTGGCCATGATAGAAACGTGCCAAAACACCCAGTGCATCATAGTCTGCCATTTACTGCATGCAGCTTAGCAATCAAAGAGTTCAAGGTTGTTGAGCCAGCCTTCAAATTCCCAAGATCTCTGATCGAGCATACATGGGATGCACCAGACAAATAAGTCTGATCCATGCAGGCCCATAGTACAACCCACAGCAAGCAAATGATCTGCCAATAATGTCCCAGTACCATACACCACAGCACACCCCCTGAGGTCTTTTGAAGTCATGCCCTGAGGAAACACAAGTGGAACCTCCACAATACTGGGTGTGATGTTTTGATGCTGATCGTTGTATGCAGTAGTGTAATATTAATAAAAACTTATAGATGAAGGTAGTCACCACATCAAACGATGTTTACCATGTAATAGTCAAAGTAAATGTAAATGGATGCAAATAGGATTGGTGTCTGATTATACGACACCTGGATGTAAAACACATGGGTACAAATAGCACTGTTGCGTATGGAGACCTGGGTGCAAATAGCATCTGCCTACATTTGAATACATTTGAAAAAGTTAGTGTTGTACTTAGTCTAATATTAGCTTACAGGTTTATTTCTATTTCTCTTTATTAGTTTAACATTTGTATCTATTCCAAAAAAAAAATCTTCCAGATTCCTAAAAATTTTCCATGATTTTGAAAGCTTGTAAACACTGTATATAAAACAGCACCATTGTCATTATAGTGGACAAGCCAGAAATAGCATTGCGGTTAGAGTTATAAAAAAGGCTTGTAGTTATAAAGAAGTGACTTGGTAGCGTAGTGCTTAACACTGTCGCCTTGCGCCTCCAGGATCCAGGTTTGATTCCCACCTCAGGTATATTTGCATCTCCCCCGTGCTTGATGGGTTTCCTCTGGGTACTATGGTTTCCTCCCATAG
Source organism: Platyallabes tihoni (assembly GCA_030068045.1). Taxonomy (NCBI): domain Eukaryota; kingdom Metazoa; phylum Chordata; class Actinopteri; order Siluriformes; family Clariidae; genus Platyallabes; species Platyallabes tihoni. Next base: position 6,919,764 of record JAQQZS010000010.1, on the reverse strand, counting down.
TCCAAAGACATGCAAATTAGGCTAATTGGTAATACAAGATTGTGTAGTTGTCATGAGATGGATTGGCACCCCGTGTACCCCGCCTTGTGCACAACGGCTCCTGGGATACGAACGCCCTCCATGACCCTGTATAAAGAATAAAGCAGTATAGACAACAATGATGATGGAAAAGCTACTAGTTACTTAGTCATTATGTGTAAGAAGCAAATACATGCTTATTTTGTATAAAAAGTAGAACTAGATGTTTAGAAAATAAAACATGAAATGAATACTTCAAATGAACCAAACACAGAGTATTTTATTTTAAATTGATTCATTTCTTTCTGCTCTTTGAAGAATTTTGAAGCTCTGTTGGGAAATTTGAGCCACCAGACATATTTCAAATCCACTTAATCGAATTTTAATTCACCATGGTTGCACCTCACCATTTCTGATATAGGACAAAAAAGCAAATAACTGAAAGCATGTTTATTTGCTTTTCTAAAATAAAAGAATGAAAAAAAAAACTGAATTTAATTTCCTTTAAAGGTTTTGAAGTGAAATTCAGTTGTAAAGTTTTATATGCAGCCAATTTATTCAAGAAGCTTATTTAAATAAAATTTATGTAAATTTGTATAAGCGGCATGGTAACATGGTAACCAGGTTTGTTTCCTGCCTCCGCGTGCATGAAGTTTCCAAGTTCTCACCTTGCTTGGTGGGTTTCCTCTGGGTAATCTGGTTTCCTCCCATAATTCAAAGACATGCAGTTTAGGCTAATTGGCGTTCCCAAATTGCCTGTGTGTGTATGTGTGTATGTGTAAGTGCCCTGTGATGGATTGGCACCACATCCAGGGTGTACCCCACCTTGTGCCCTGAGTCTCCTGGGATAGGCTCCCCACAACTCTTTATACAGGATAAAGTAGTGTACATGATGAGTGAGTGAATAAATCTGTATAACTTACCTTTCTAATAAATAAATGAACAAACATGAATCTGACTCAATTAATATTTGTTTTATTACAGTATATTTTTAAATAATATCTGAGACTGATTACTAGAGACTGTTTGTACGTCTATTATTTTAGTAAGGCTATTCAACAACCAGAGCTTTAAAGTGGGCAACGTTCACCGGAATCCAATCTTTGCAAAAGTACCAACAATCGTTAAGTCTTTTCAAGCTGATGGCTGTGTTTTTGTGTTCCAGGCCAAGACAGGTCATCTCGTAATTGGCTCCTGATATCTGCTGAGTTCCTCTTCACTGAAGCACCTTTGCGAGATCACTTTGTGGCCTCAATATAAGGCAAACCCTATTCCCCTGACCAATTTCAGCTTGTCAAAGTCATTGTCGATCAGGCTTGGATGAGTGACTAACCTGCTCATTATTTTTAACTGTGGAAGCTGCGTGCTAATCTCATCCTTCCTTCTCTCCAGCCTAAACCAAATTTAAAGAATATTATAGCCATGATGAGCATCGAAAACACTAACAGTGACATCTTCCATCACATACTAGCTGTGTTCTCAATGGCGTAACATTAGATTGTAGGTTATCATAATAACATAGTGTAAGGACTGTATATGTAAATAATGTCCTTCGTTCACTTTCTCCATTTGTGCATTCTTTATGCTCAGCTGCTAATCCTGTTGCTGTTGCCTGTATAGCCAGTCTCATCACCATTTGGAGGCAAAGCATCCCCAAACATGGGCTTCAGATCTCATTAGTCTCCTACTGTATCTTTTTTCTTCTAGGCAAAATTGATGAGTATTAAAGGCGCTGTTCTTGTTTCCACACAAATTACCATGCAGGAGAGCCAACCCTTCTTTCTCTCTCTCTCTTTCACGAGGATGTCATTTCAGTCCACCAGTCCACGCCAAGAGAAGGGCTCTTCAGCTCCCGCCAAACGGATGATACACGTTGCCAAGTATCCCCCCGCCTCCTCCACCCAACTCTCTGTCAGACGACTCATTTCAGGAAAATTATTCATGGCCCGTACACTGTAATCGCTCCTGCAATCCCAGGAAATCTCCACTGGTTGAAAAGTGTCCATAAATGAATTTTTGCATGGGCACTATGAAGTGGTAATATTTGGATGGGCAAATTCATGTGAAAAGCAGAATGATCTCTGTTCTTAGAGAACATGCTGAATCGAACAGAGCTTGAATAACTTGAATCTAATGAAAAGATCATTAGGTATTTAAGAAGCAGGGCTTTTCTTATTTTCCTGAATACATTTTCCTAATAAATAAATTAAAGAAATTTAATAAACTGTTAGTTTACTTAGTTATACTTAGGTGGTCTAGGTATAGGTACTGTATATAACATTAACATTGATTGTCAATAATATACCTAGTGACAGTATCATGGGCACCCAAGGCTCATTGATGTGTGGGGCCGATCCCACAGAAAAGCTAAATTAGTGGAAATTGCTGAAAAATGTTAATTTTGGTTATGAAATAAAGGAATCACACACCCAGTGCATCACAGCTTGCTGTATAAGGGTCTTAGCAAGAAAATAGCTCAAAAGCTCATTTTTGATCCATGGAGGCCCCATATTGCAACTTATACTGTAGTTTGTAACTCAAGAATCTTGAGCTAACATCTTGGTGTCATACAACGGGATCTCAGCATATAAATTTAGTTCTGGCAGTTCTTAGGGTGAAAATGTATACTTGCAAAAAATCATAAATCTTTTAGCCAAAGCATGCCCAAGGCAAAGTTGGTATTGTTGGTTGGCTCTTTTGAAATAGCTTATGCATATCTGAAATTTGCTTTGTTTGTCTTTGCACAGATGCAAACAATATTTGAATGGGTCCATTTGAATGGACGTACGCACAATTTAGGCGGTGTTCGGTTCAGTTCGTTTGTATGCTGAAAATGCTTCATATGCCAATGCAAATTTCTTGCGAAATTTCAAATCTCAAGGCGAAAATTATATACACACACTGCTCGGGCAAAAAAACAACAGCGAAATCACCACTTCAGAAGGGTCAAATTATTGTCCTGCACCATGTACTGAAAACCATTAAGAAGATTTAAAATTATTGGAAGAAGGTGAAGAACTGTACAACACAATATTAAAACTGGTAATGACTTTCCTGATCATTTAACTTTGAGGATGAAATGTGCTGAGGAAAAAATTATGAATGGAGCTCACTTATGATGATAAGCACAGATGCATAGTAAAACAACTGACAGTAAAAATTGCAACTATGTTTAATAGTGAAAGTATAGTAGGAGCATTTCATATGCACAATGTGACAAGAACCTACATCTGTGTGTCCATAAGAAAACCAATTGTTTGAGTCTAATCAGGAAAAAAAAAAAAAACACTTACATTTGCTAGGGATCAACATGATTGGATTTTTGAGCAATGGAAAAAGGTCGTGTGGTCTGATGAGTCCAGATTGACCCTATAACAGAGTGATGGCTGCATCAGGGTAAGAAGGGAAGCACATGAAGTGATGCATCCATGTATTTGTTATTTTGTGCATATACAGTACTGTATTGTGCTGCGTGTATAAATGCTTCATATCTATTATCTTACTCCACTTTCTGTTCCAATTACATTGCCGTCCTAATTTTCCAAATCCTTTCCAAAGTGTTTCTACTTTGGCATTGGCTTTGACCTGGATTATGGATTTAGCAATACTTTCTGCCTCCCTGACCTCTACCACTGACTCAGCAGCCATAATGTATTTAGAAGTCCATCAATAAAAAGTGTGCATCCTGTCATATCTGGGTCACGCTTAATCATTTAAGTTGGAGAGTGTAAGATTTAGCGGGCGGACAAAAGAGCATTATGGATTAGATACATTTTGTAGGTGTGGCTTTGGTGGAAACAGTTAACAGAGGATCATAATTATTTGCTTCATATGGAATAAACGCTTGGGGGCATTATACTTACCTCTCTGCTGGCTTGTGTCTCAAAGTGTTTTAATTTATCCATTTATTTATTTATTTATTTATTTATTTTTTACACTATAGCAATAAACATCTAATATCCTAAATCAGACACAGTTATTGGAATAGATTTTTCAGAACTACTGTTATTAAAAAAAAACACAATACAATTAACTTGAACTAGACAACCACATCTGAGAATTGAAATGCACTGTAGTATAATGTGTTTTAAAGAATATCAGCTAATTTGATAACAGCTTTGACATATTGCAAAACTTGAAGAAGCATTAGGATCCATAAACAACGTTTTTTAATAGACACTAAATATCCTAAACATTCTCTGAGAGCAACTTCTCCCAACCAACCAAGAACAGTTTGGGGATAAACAATACCTTTAACAGCATAACATGGGACCTTGTCTTAAGGCAAAAGTGTTAACAAGTGGCTTGGGGAACAGAACCTTAAAAATCTTCGTTCCATGACCAGAAAACTCCCCGGACCATACTCCCATTGAGAGCTTGTGGACAAACAAAAATCCGACAAATTCGGGCAAACTTCAAGCATAGATTATGCAAGAATCGGCTACGCCATCAGTCAGGATGTGGCACAGAAATTGATTGGCAGCATGGCAGGACGAATTGCAGAGGTCAACTTGAAAAAGCTCAACAATGCAAATATTGAATTCTTTCATGAACTTCATGTAATTGTCACTAAAAGTTTTTAACACTTATAAAATGCTTGTAATTATACTTCAGTGTACCACAGTAACCTGTGAAAAAATGATCTAAAAACACTGAAGCAGAAGACTTCGTGAAAATTAATATTTGTATCCTTCTCAAAACTTTTGGCCAAACTCTTAGATGGCTCAGTCCAAAGGTCCCTACCAGTAATCTAATCTCTAATCTAAAACACCACAACCACAAAGGTATAAACAATACTCATAAATAAACAAGACAGGAAGTTACACTATCGGCTCAGGTTTTATAAACTACATCAAGAGTCCAAACTTCATGTGGAAATGTATGTGAGATGGACTTTTATAGTCCATGAATGGGAAGTGCACACAGATCAAGAACAGGAACTCTGATGATACCGCCCTCTGTTGGCAGGAAGGGGTATTATTTTGGGGTGTGGAGACAAACAGCTTTAAATAGTATGCATGGATGCTTAAATCCATAAACCATTCATAATATAATGATGTAAAGTGAAACTCAGATAACGAAATCTCATTCTTTGACAAATGTGTGCTAGTTTATTTAGTATGTAGCTAATGTCTCTGAAGTGCAGTAAAGAACACAGAGAAGGTCTTGAGAATTCTGCATGAACTGTAGTTAAAATGCATGATAACAGTACAATATGACACATTATAGTATGTATACGCTCATATACAGTCTTTTATTGTAACCAAGAATAAGCTCTTACGTTGTTTTAATATAGGTCTCAGTGATTTTTTTTTATGTTTTCTTGCCTCAATGCAGTTTTCTTATCTAGATAAGATTATATATATATATATATATATATAAATTAATTGTTTACATTGCATCTGAAGTTCTGCACGTTGGCAAATCATCTAATTACAGAAATGAAATAGTTATCAGGGTATTGATGCAAGTAAGCATGACTATTCTGAGCCAGCACTCGCACATGTCAATAATTTGTTTGTGTGATCCGTAACAGGTGTACATGCACATTTGCAATGATGGTTCTTTCTATAAATTCACACGGTAGGTTTGAGAGCACAGCGGAATAGATATTGCACGTTAATTATACGTTAGAGTTGGAACCTGCATGAGGGGACTAATGAGCTGCAATAATGATGTACAAAAAAATAGGAGCTCATCGAATCAGAGGGGATGTTAGTGAAAAGAGTAAACCGGTGAGGACTATGTTGCCTATATTTATAACACCCTAGCAAAGTCGAAAGCATCTCTAAACAAAGTTGCTGACGAGAAGCAGGTGCTGTTTTGAACAAAAAAAACAGCAACTTTGCCTCTGATAAGCAACAAAAAAAACCCAGTAAAAATGCAGTGCAGCCAGAGTTCTGCTTATTAACATTTGTTTACCTCCATTAAAATGTTACGTTCCTGGCTCGAGAAAGCCAGACATTGGAAATAGGTCACATCACATCTTAATTGAATTCTCGTCTCACTCTGCCTGCCAAACTGCGAGCGATGTCTTGTGTCTCATACAGGCTCATAGATTGCTGCTTATAAGTGTTACGGCTGTCTGGACTTTCTATAGTGCCTCGGTTGCGGAATTATATATGGCTCTGCATATGACCCTGATCCGTGACCCTGAACTAATGAATTATGTTCAGCATTATATCAAACGCAGCACTTGACTGGAAGATGAATAGAGTTTTACCTTCAATCCCTAAGGACACAAGACGTTGTCTTCATGGATATACAGTTAGGTCTCTATTATAATGTGCTTCATGTTGGGTATTGCGAAGAAAACGTGGTGATATTTTTGAGTACTTTTGAAATGTTTTTTTTTGTGTGAGTGAAGATGTCTGGTCGAGCACTGGTTTCTAAAGGGATGGGAGGGCTAGGAAAGGTGAGTTTCAAAGTATCTACACCTGCAGGGAATTTGTCTAATGAATGTTCTGTGTTGCAGTGAGCAGCCAAAGTGATAAAGAGAGCAGAGATGAGAGCAGTGGGAGAGAGAGAGAGTGCTAAAGAGCTGAGAGTTAAGTGTGTGTGTGTGTGTGTGAGAGAGAGAGAGAGAGAGAGAGAGGAATAAGCCGAAAACCAGAACTAAAAAACAAATTTTTACAACAGTTGGTTCTGACTAATCCGATTGTATAAGAGGCGTTCCACAAGCACTGGGACATTTAATTAAATGTATCACTTCATGTCACAGGTGTTCTAATAACTGATAACCCTTAATTTCATTAACCGTTGTACTGAATATCAGCACGGCTATGATACAGTATCTTTGTCACTTCGTCACGCCTACAGCTGCATGACAGCCATGCTGATATTCAACACAACAGCTTTCCCTCTAATGTGATATCACTTAAAGAGAACAGAGATGATGTCATATGATGTAAATATCAGTTATCAGGGTATTGTTGCAAGTTATCTGCAATATATTCCCAATCTACATTTACTTCCCTGTTTCTGAGCCGAACTTACTCTTACCAGAATGCAGTGATTTATATTCCAAAAACAGCACATCCCAATGTGGTTATTCCTCTATGTGCCAATTTCCCAATTCTAAAAATGTGCATTAAATAATTGCTGAAGAGTTATGAAGTGTTGTGTAAGCAACGTGGATAACCATTCATTAAGGTTATTTATTAATCATGTATTAACTATTTATTTTTGAGGGTTTTTGGCCCATTCTACTTTACAACATTGCTTCAGTTTTTGTAAACTTAATTGAGTTCCATTGCATTTGCATCGGCACAGCTCTATTAATATCCCACCACAGCGTTTCAATTTGATAGAGGTCTGGACTTTGACTAGACCATTCCAAAACCTTGATGTTTTTATTTTTTCTGATGTAGGTTTACTGGTGTGATTCAGATCATTGTCCTGTTGCATGCCCCAATTTTGGCCAAGCTTTAGCTGTCGGACAGATGGCCTCATATTTGCCTCTAGAATACTCTGGTATACAGAGGAGTTCATGATCGACTCAATCACTACAAGAAGCCAAGGTCTTTGGCTGCAAAAACAAACCCAAATCATCACCCACTGCCGTGCTTGACAGTGTGTATGAGATGTTCCTGCTGAAATGTTTTGTTTTGGTTTTGTTCCAGAACTCTTGTGGTTTTTAGAGAGAAGAGCCATTCTCTTGGCATCCTTTCTAAGCAAACTGTACTTGTTCAGTCTTTTTCTAATTGTGATGTCATGGACTTTAACATTTATCATGCTCTGTGAGGCCAGTAGTTCCTGAGATGTGGCTCTTGAGGTTTTTTACGTGCCGGTCCCAAGCCCAGATAAAATGGTAGGGTTGCGTCAGGAAGGGCATCCGGCGTAAAACCTGTGCCAAGTTGTTGTGCGGACTGGATACTCCGCTGTGGTGACCCCTTGTCGGGAGCAGCCGAAAGACCAACAACGACATGAGCATGGTATGGTCTGAGCATGGGATGTCCATTCCTGAGAAGATCGGCAACTGTCTTGAATGCTTTCTTTCTCACAGTGAAATCCAAGTTGTGTGGAATTGATTTTTATAACCTTTTCTAGATTGATGTGCATTAATCTTTTTTTTTTTTGTCCAAGAGCATTATAAGATTATGTTTTTCTCTCTTGGCATTGTGTTAACACACACCTGACTGCTCCAGACCAGCAAACTGACAAAACCTCTGCAATGATTATATCATTTGTATAATCATCAGATTTTAATTTCCTTTGTTATGTCGCTACAATTATAATTATGTGTTTGCTTTATATGCCACGCATAGAAAAAAAATCAGAAAGACACAGGACAGGACAAATACACACAGGAGGAAAAAAAATGAGACTAATCAGATGTGCCCTGTCTCAACAGACTCGGTCCAAACACTCCAGGCTTATCAGTAGAGATAAGTGAAGCCAGTGAAGTGTTGTTTATGCTCATGCTTCTTCTTCATGACACAGAAATGGGAGCTGCACTTTGTCATGAAATGAAGTTTTGTCCTAGACACAAGGCCTCGTGCTTTAGCCTTCACCGCTACTCAATAACTGCTTTTGTAACAAAGTACATGCGAGCCAACAAAGAGCATATTCGCTGGTTTATGAATGCAGATCAATATCAGAAGTCACACCACGCCATGAGACATCAGCATATTTAAAATCCCAGGTTCTCAAAGTAAGCAGGAAAAATGCAAAATCTAAGCTATGTGCATTTGTTAAAACAAGGTAAACAAAATCCCCAGAGTTTAATTACCACTTGCATTATTCAAATAAGTCCAGCTGGAAACCGCAGAACACTAGCAGGGTCGCTGCATGCAGTTAGAATTTATGAAATTGTGTTTTAATGCTCAAACAGATCAGCGTACCTTATGTTAAGCCTTAAAGCAATGGACAATTTGCACATCCATTGTGTCATTAAACTGAGTAATATAATGTATAAGCAGTGTTTAAGTACTGAAGTGTATAACAGTAAATTCATACAGTCTATTGACAGTATATTCAAATTAATGTAAGCAGTAAACTAGCTATGTACACTTTTTACACTTTGTTTAGCTAGCTAGTTTGTTTAAATTAAATGCCTGCTATAGCTGCTAATGCTATGTAATGTGAGCAACAATCTGGGCCATGCTACCATCATTATTAACATCTAGAAAACAAATAGAATAAAATAAACTATAGCTGCAATAATGTAATTGATAAATGAAACTTTTTTTTTTCTTTCAAGGATGTTCCACACCATTATATGTATGTAAAGACAATTTTGGAGAAATTGTGAAGCAGGGGTGCAGGGATTTTCCTGGTGAAAATGGTTTATTTGTGGGCCACAGGGTCCCTGAGCTCTGTCCGTTCACCTTTCTTGTGTGTGTATGTGTGTGACAGCGGAGGTGGCATGGTTGGGCCTGGTAATCTTAGGCTGTATGTCTGCCTCACACACTTTGAATGTAACCTGACACCAGGATGCAAAATGAATGTGAAAATCCGTTTTTTGTTATGTCACAAACAAACCTTGATTCCAAAGCTTCCAAATGATTCATCCAATCTTCTCTATTTAAAGTTACACAAAGTAAGAGACCTGGGTCTTCCTTTTTATATAATTTTTCAATTTATTTTTTTCTGAATCAGTATGTGTCCACTCTAGAAACCCCATTACGGTCTATGGTGGTGTAGTGGTTAGCACTTTAGCCTTGCACCTCCAGGGTCCAGGTTCGATTCCCACCTCTGTGTGAATGGAGTTGGCATGTTCCCCCTGTGTTTGATGGGTTTCCTCCGGGTTCCCTGGTTTTCCTCCCAAAGCCCTGCAGATTAGGCTAACTGGTGTCCCCAGATTGCCTTATAGTGTGTGTGTGTATCTGTGTGTGCCCTGCGATGGATTGGCACCCTGTCCAGGGTGTACGTGCCGCCTCGTGAAACCTAGACAAATGGTTTTCATATGAGTTTCTTGGTGGTGTATGCCAAATGTATGAAAAAAAGGATGATATATCTACCTTGTCCCAAATTTAAGGAATATACTGTGTATTAAGCTTAAAACAGTCAACATTTACAAGGATTCCGTATCAACATTAAGGAGTAAATGGTGACTTTTGGAGGTGACTTATTAGAGTACACAGTCGAGTGCAAAAGTTTGAACACTCTTCAGCATGAAGATAAATGATAAAAGTGTATATTAACTTGATATTTCACTAGTGTGTTTCAATAGTATCTTCAACAGGTAGAACTGCAAGAACACTAAGTGCCTCATACATACTGTTTCATCAGCTTGTTTTTCACCCTTGTTTCCTCCTTTTCTTCTAATGAGGTCATAGACAAAGAACCTGGTGAACCTGGGATTTGTCATACACAGTAACACGGTCATAACAGGTCATCACAGGCCTGTTGGATGGAATAACAACAATAATTCATGTCCTATTATAATGATATCATTATACATTGACCTTCATTCTAAACTGTATTTTATTAAATTGTATAATTTATGCTTATTTTGATTATTAGCAACACTTGGGGGAAAAACTCATATCGAAAAAGTGCTACAAATATCCCAAATGGAATCGTATAGCTACATAGAAATATCTATACTATCAGTGTTTTAGTCATATTTATATTTGATATTGAGTCACTACTGTATGTTGTTGTGGAGGTATCAATTTCTTCATTGCAAACCAAACATATCAGGGAAAAGATTTACAGAACATACATGGTGCTTCTGTACAGTACAAATCAGGTTTGCCAGATTTGAATCTTTTTTTTTTTTTTGCAAAGAACCAGCAGCAGGGGTGTCATCATATTCTTCAACCATTACATTATTTTTGTTTTCTTTCTAAATGCAAATAAAGAAAGCAGAGGGATGTTAGGATTACTTTTATACCAATTACTTTCAATACACTCCTACTTTAGAGCCTCATGCATTAAAATACATTTGTGGGCTGTGGTCCTTTTGTCACTTATGGTATTTTTTTTTTTTTTTTTTTTTACTGGGGTGTTTTTAAAAGACTGGGGATTCCCACAGGTTGGTCTCTGAGGAGGATAAAGGTAAGCTACTGTATGGCTAAAATGAATTGGGGATTGAAGCTCTATAAATTTAAATGTAAAAAAAAAAGTAATCTTTTTTTTCTCCACTCACTTTTACACTGATCAACCTTATCATTACAATGCAAGCCATTATTGTGAAGCTTCCTTTTGTGCCTTAGGGGGAGCTCATGGCTCAACAAGACCTCTGGGTGTGTGCTGTGGTGTCTGGCACCAGGATGGAAGTGGCAGATTCTTTTTGTGGTGTGAGACCTCTGTGGATCAGATTTGTTTATTTGGTGTATCCCATGGGTACTTGATTAGATCAGGATCTGGGGGGTTTGGAGGCCATTGATTGTTTTTTTTTTTTTTTTTTTGGGTGATTTGTGTTGGCTGTTCTGTGCATTTGGACCCGATGGGCTGGTCTTTGGTGCCCTTTGGCATGGGTTAGCCTTGGGTGTCCATGACCCTGTCACCTTGTATACCTTGTATATTAACTTATAACCAATTATAATGTGTTAATGTTATGTGGTGTTACGGCTGCTCTGCGCGTTACCTGGAGCTTAGCATTTCGGAAGAGAACAAAACACAAAGCAAAAGCACAATAGCAAATTAAGAACATACAGTAACATCATTGCAGAAAATTGAAGAAATACAGAGAAAATAGACAACAAATTGGGAAACACAACTGAAAAGTCATACTGCAAGCATGACAGTAATTTAAAAAATGCAGCAGCAAACCCAAATCACTTTGGGAAACTGAACAATTCAGATTTTTTTATTTTCTTTTTGTTATTGGTGTTTGGGAATAGAATGTGTTTTGTAATTATTGGTCACCATTAATTCCCTTCCCATTGCCTAAGACTATTCAACACTTCCTAACAAGAGTTTTTAGTTGGGGGATGTACTGTAGCTGTGCAGTGCAAAGCAAAACTAATCCAAATTTTCTGATTTTCTGTACAATTACTCTCTGTGTTACTTATTTTGGGGTATATTTAAAATTAAATCCATTTAATAATGTAAAACAAACCAAAACATTGTTTCAAAAATGCCTTGAACATCCTGCTAATCTGTTTCACCATATCATACTCATTAAACAAAAAGCCCTTATGAAAATATATTATTATTATTATTATTCATTCATTCCTATAGATTCAATTGCTACAGCATAAAGCACAAGGGTTACCAAGATCCAGTGCTTGGTCATTATCCAGACACATGTTCTGCTGCACAGCAAAACATTCAACAAAGCCAGAAGAGGCGACGTGATGTTTCACATCAGACCTAGACATGAGGCCAGAACTACTGTATAAATAATCAAGGTATGGTGACTATTTCACATTTCAGCTTGACATTTGTGAGGTAAATATTTAAAATTCGCAACTCTAGTGTATGATCAGAGAAAGCAGTTTGCTGGAGGAGCGTTCTCAGCTGGAGGGCAAGCAAGGGCACTTCCTGTAGTAAACACACCCTTGCTTTGGCCCCTTTTTAAGAGTTGCAGCAAAAACCGATTAAAAATATTGACACCCTTTGAACGGCTAGTATTTGTCAGTTTCTGTGTCCTGCTTTTTCTTCGGCACAGCAGCTAAGCAGCGGGTGTTGCTACATTTTCAAATCGAAAATGGGTTCTGGTAAATGTCAAACAAGAAGAGCGTAATAGTGTAATGGTTTAACAGCAGGGAGCAAGTAAGAACAAAATAAAAGGCTCTTTCTTTTAAATAGAGTGCTAGGGTGTAGCGTTTTTCACTCTGAAATTTTTTGCATGACCTATTCTACAGAATTAGATATTTTTTTCAATTAAACAGTTCTCATTTAATCACTCAAAGCTAATCACATAGTAAAAGACCAGCCTTGCTGTTATTTCATTAAATATCACATTGTTATTATCTTTTTCTTTTTTTTATATTTATATTATTTTATTGTTTCATTTTTTCTATTTAATTAATTATTTCTTTTATTATTAGTAGTATTATTATATTACTGTTTTACTAATTTATTTGGATTATTATGATTATTAAGATTATTATTATGATTATTATTTATTTATTTATTTATTTATTTATTTTATTACTTATTTACATTTACATTTAGGCATTTGGCAGACTCTCTTATTAATGATGTGTTTCAAGTGCAGTTCTTCTACAGTAGAATTGTTCAACTTTGACTTCACATGAAGACCTGATTTAAACATATAAATTTAAGCATATAAATCTAAAAAAAAAAAAAAAAAAGGGGAAAAAATGCCCCTTTAGGATAAAGCAAAAATCAATATCCTACCTTAACAGTAAGACATAGCACAGAGAGTGATGTTGTCCATTCACATTGGCCTTGTTCCGTGAGTCTTACTAATGGAGTAGGTTTATCTCCCATTATCTCCCCACTTAGTCCCCTTTGCTTGATGGCTAGCTGAAGAGACCAGCACTCAGATCTACCATACGCTGCCAGTCCAAAGAAAATGAAAACTCTGCCCTCTTTACCCCCACACACTCACTTAGTACTGAGTTTGACGATCATGTCACGCTGACATTGTTTAAGTGGCTAGTGTATTTCTGATTTAACATCAAGTGGTACTTGAAGCCGTGAGACACTCTCTGAAAAAAAAAAAAAACACACACACACAAAAAAAATGCACAAAATTAGATGCTCGCACTGCCAAATTGCTCACAGGTGAGAAATACACTTTTTTTTTTTTTTTTTGCTTTTTACTGTTAAATGAACGCTTGAATGTTGCATGCTTCATTCGGATTGGTCAAAAGTTGTCATTTCTTTTAACAGCAGGAAAAACTACAGCTCTGGCTTCAATACTGTTTCTTTAAAATATTATTCAAAGGCTATTTTTTTTTATTAGTTTTGGAAGGAGTCTCCAACACCAGGACTTTGGAATAAAGAAATTTGCTTTGTGCTAGGCTTCACAATATCCGTTTTAACTCTCAACAAATATTTGGTTCAGAACATGGAGCTTAAAAAAAGTGCATCATAACCATGATATATAATAGTTTAGCATATAGTATAGCTAGTTTACTCATATAAAAAGAAAAAAAAGCATCAAACACTTATATAACCCCTGGCAAAAAAAATATGGAATCATCACACTTAGAGAATGAGAATCCTTTTTTTTTCTTTCCTTTGTAGCAAATAAGTAAATCACAACTACAGTATGACACAAAATTATTTTTGTTTTACGGCCAAACATTCTGACTTTATGAAATGTGTCAAATAAAATGTATTATTTTAATTCACATTTTTTTTTGCGTGCATATAAATTATAAGGGGAAAAATAATGAAATCAATCAATGTTAATAAAAAACAGTTATGGCATTGCCTTGTAATTTTAATTTGTAAAACACATACTGCCACAAGCCTAAATATGCAAATGAATCTACAGTTAAAAGTGAGTGCTTACAGAGCTTAAAGGGGACATACAATGCTAAATGGACTTTTTCAAGCTGTTTGGACTGCATTGTGTGTTAGGAGAGTGTGTACA
>JAQQZS010000010.1:6890922-6904429 GCA_030068045.1 Platyallabes tihoni | reverse complement strand
TTTTCCCCCTAATTTTTTATGTATCTGTGTTTTATTGCTTGTGTTTCTGCTGTAAGGTGTCCTTGGGTGTCTTGAAAGGCGCCATTCAAATATAATGTATTATTATTATTTATTAATTACATTAAGTTAATGCAAGGAGTCAATATTTGTAATGCTAGCACTTCTTTTTCAAGACCTCTGCAATTTACCCTGACATGCTGTCAATCAACTTCTGTGCCACATCCTGACTGATGGCAGTCCATTCTTCCATAATCAATGATTGGATTTTGTCAGTTTGGATTTTTTGTCTCAATGGAATTAAAGTCTGGGGAGTTTCCTGTCCACGGACCCAAACATTTTATGTTTGTTCCCCATGCTCCTTAGTTATCAATTGTGTCTTATGGCAAGGAGCTCCATCATGCTGAAAAAGACAATGTTCATCACCATACTGTTTTTGGATGGAAGTTGCTCTCGGAGGATGAGAGCACTTTCATGTATTTTAAAAAGGGCTGTAAAGAAAACACTTATCTCTAAGAAAAAATCATCAGGGACAGACTGATATACTGCAAAAGGTACAGTACAGGTATTGGACTGTTGAAAACTGGGGTAAAGTCATTTTCTCTGATGAATCCCCTTTCTGATTGTTTGGGGCATCCGTGAAAAAGCTTGTCTGGAGAAGAAAAGGCGCGTACTACCATCGGTAGTATTTATCAGTAGTAATTATACTACAGTATACCGTAGTAACTGAAGTATCTGTATCTGAAAAAAAAGATATAAAAGCACTGACTTAACAGACTTTGTGAAAATTAATATTTGTGTCATTCTCCAAAAAAACCAAAACAATAAAAGTCAGCTAAATTCTGAGTTCCTGAGTTGAATTTGAATGTGTGCATTAGCATGTTCAATACCTTGGTCCACATATCAAGTAGTGTCCCATTGGTAAGGCTTCATTCTGCAAAGCGGAAAGTTGAAACTAAGTACTAATTGTGTGTGTGTTTTGTTTTTGTTGTTGTTGTTCTTTCAATTCAGTTTCGCCCCTCAGCTTGATCTGGAAAAACATATGCTATTAATTAAAATTAATAAGTATCACCAACAAATTAATGTGATATGCTTCACAAAGCCAGAATGTTCAGCTATTGAACAAAACAGTATTATAATTTCTGTGTTTTTTTTAGTATTATTATTATTATTTCCTATGGAGTACAACAGCTACAATGGTCACGTATATCAAACTTTACTTTACTTTTTAGAAATCCAAGAAACACACACAAAACACAGCATATTACTGTATAAGCAATGTTGTGACAAGTTTTGAATTCAACATCTTGTTCTGCCCCAATACATGACTACAACTTCAGGCATCTTTTTTTCCACATTTTCGTGGTGATGCAAGTTGTTATGAAAAATGATAAATCATTTCATGTAATGTAATTAAAAAATATTACAAGCTGCAGTGGTGCCTTATCTAGATAAGTAATCCAGGAATCTGACAGCACACGTTATCATGATCATAACATACATTAAACATCAATACAGTGACTGGAACGTATGTTCCACACCTCGACACTGTTAGAACAATTGAGCTGTTTTGTCATTTTTGTGGTGTCTGCTTTTGAAAGTCTACTAAAGTTTACGATATGCACATTGGCCATTTTTTCTCTTGGACTTCTACATCTGTAATACAAGAAGCAGCAGATGTTGAGATGATGACCATCATATACACATTGAATATACATGTTGTCTTCATTTGCAGGAATTTTTAAGAAATAATTCTGATTATATGTGGTTTGTTTGATTGGGGCAGCATGGTTCCTGCCCCAATAGGCCTCTACTAATGTTTGATGCAGTTCGGATTACAATACGAAGGTGCAACTCCAAGTCAAAATGGGACAGTTGATCATGCAAAATAACAGAACACAGTTTATAGAGTAAAAGCTACCTTTATTTCTCTATATAATTCCCTGCTACACTAATGCACTTATCCTTGTGTTTTACTAGTGCTTGGATAGCATCAAGGTAGAAAGTTTTCTTAGTAAACTAAAGCCATGATTGGGCTGTCTGAAACACCGGCCTCCCGGGAACTCCCTTAATGGGCCAAATATGTGGAAATGGCTTGAAGCAAGGTATGAATTGTACATGGGATGTGGCAATAACAGCCAGCCAAGTTCCTGTAAGGATTGTGTGTACAGTTCCTTCAGAAATACATGTCTCTTCAGCAAGTTGTCATGACATTAAACGTTGGTTTTCAAGGATCAGGTGTTCCACTCGCCGAATGTTCCTGGGAACGACTGCAGTAGGCTCGACATTCATGGACATATGTCTATTCTTTTCACGTTTGCACCATCCAAATATTTTACTGTTCTGTGCTTAAAGTCTTGTGTTATTTGCTTTTATTCCTTCATTTATGAGAAGTTTTATCACACGTCCTGGTTTGACTTGAACGCCCCTTATAATTCAGTTGCCTTCTGCCATATGGCTGCACAATCACATCTACAAAGAGAAGTAATGAGACATCTGTCACATGTTGTACATATTGTCTGGTGATTCACAGCTGTGATGTCCTTAAATATTTTGCACCAAACCCTGAGAGAACACTGTTTCAATAGAATGCCATTAAGCTCCCTACCTACTGTAATAAAATTGAAATAAGTTTTTTTTTTTTTACACTTATTATTTGCTCCAGTTGTTCAGCCCGATAAATGAATTGAAGCACAATAGCTGGGTTTTGAACTGATGCCTTTTAATTCTAGGGAGTCAGCAGAAGTGTGGATTTTAATATTAAGAATAAACACATCTGTTTATTGGGTTATTGTAAAGCGCACTTCAGCAAAATGCAGTTTTTTTTTTTAGGATTTACCATAGTTCTCTTTACCATCTGCTAAGACCTCCTGCCGTTTACTCACCATGGCTACTAGTGTCTAATCACTTGCTGAGATTTTCGGAATGAAATAAGCAAGGCTTCTGTCGCATGCCTCTGTGTGTGTAGGTGTGTGTGTGTGTGTGTGTGTGTGTGTGTGTAAGCCAGCAACGTCAGACTTACACCCCTGTTGTTTGCTGATAACCCAGCCTGTTTGTCAGCACCTGTTCGCCTCGACACATGCAAATGTGCAACACAACGTTGGGAAAATGAACAGTTTTCTAATGGCAATAATATTTCTTAGTGTGTGCTAGCGGATACATGTACAAGTTTATGTGTGTGTGTGTGTGTGTGTGTGTGTGTGTGTGTCATAGACAGACCGATCAAGGAGGAGGAGGTAGGATTTTTATTTTTACTTTTGAAACATGTAAATACAGAATAAATGCATTTCAAACCCAGTATTGTAATTGGATTCTGATTATACTTGTTTTAGAAATCATTTATTTATTAATTTATATACTCCTGGCATGAAAAAGGCAGAATCTCTAAGAGGGCATACAAGTAGAAGAAATCTGACTCCTTTAAAATGCATCTATTTTGTCACACTGTTTGTATTCCAATACATTTTTATTTTTATTTTTTTGAGGAATCTGTGAGTTTCTCTGGTACGATGTAACCTTAAGACCAGCATAATACACTATAGAACATGTCGCCATGACAGAATGCATACAATTTTGTTAAACATTATGAAACATGATCACCAAATACATTGGCAGCTCACACCTAGAATATTGGCAAGGGAGGTAGAGAAAAAGACAGGAACTCAATACCTAGAAACACACACACACACACACACACACACACACTACAGTATGTCCTATACTTTAACTTTTGTTGATATAATTATTGTATTAATATTTCGATGAATAAAATTAAACATTTTGGCTTGCAGTTGTTATTTTTTACGTTATTTATTTATTTATTTATTTATTTTAAATCTTAATTGTCAATTTTGCTGTGTTGGTCAAATAAACATACGGTACTGTACAATTTTGACCCCACCGTTTCTTCATGTTAGATTAAAGTGATAGTCTGCAAAGTGCCTAAATACATTTAAAAAAATAGCTTTTTTTTTTTAATGCAACAACCTCAGCAGCAGCCTTGTTTCCCGTCTCGTCTGTTCCAGCATTGTGCATCACCAATATACTAATCACCGGCCTGATCATCTGCACCTGTTTCTCACTGGTTCATGCCTTAAGTTAGATTTTTTTGTGTGCTTGAATGATTCATAGATCTTTGTGTAGCTTAACAAACAAAAAACATTAATCTGAACCTCCTCAGGTACGGGGACTGGACTGAAAATGAAAGACAAAAAAACTCCTTCAGATAGCCTGGAAAACTATTCCTCAAGACAACATTCTGGCTCTTCTAAAGCAAAATATGAAGAAATCAGGGGATAGCTAGCT
The DNA here is from genome assembly GCA_030068045.1 of Platyallabes tihoni. NCBI lineage: Eukaryota > Metazoa > Chordata > Actinopteri > Siluriformes > Clariidae > Platyallabes > Platyallabes tihoni. The sequence goes on along the minus strand of JAQQZS010000010.1, from coordinate 6,900,127 downwards.
GGATAGACAGAAGACAGACAGATACACGCCTATGAACTACATAATATCCAGGATTTTAAATGACCTGTGATAAATGCTGAACACTGCGGCTCATGAAAGACAAGGAAAGAGATGAGGTAATTACCGCATTAACGCATGACGAGCGACAAGTGATCCTCTCCTTTTGACAACACCTCCCTATTGGCTGAGCTTCTTTTATATATCACAAGGTGATCCCGTGCACTCCATTGACTCATACGTGCCACACTACCGATGGGTATAAATTGGATTTGTAAGAGCTGTGGACGCCTGGGCTCAGCCCTGGTCATGAGGCGGAATTTTCGCGCACGCTAATGCGGTGCTGGTCGATGGTGGTTTCATTTTGCCGCTTAGTTCAGGTCTTTTCCTATTACAGCATGGGAATGAGGCTGCTTTTTCATTCTGGCAGGCGGTTTTAAAGTCGGCTAAATACAGTATAGGCAAAAGGCAAAAATTCAGAGCTGATTGCCAGAGAGAAGCGAACTAATAAAGATGAATGGCAGCGGATGAAAGTGCAGGTAATGCCGTTTATTTAGCGAGGGAGCTTTACTTTAATATAAAGAAGACTGACTAAATCATAGACGCTCATGCTTTACAAAGTTTTTTTTTTTTTTTAAAAAAGGACTAAAACTTTCACTCCGGCGGTAATTTCATGGTAAGTGCTGTATTTTTGTTATTCCTGTCAGAAGCTAGCGTCCATCTCAAACACCTGGAGATGTTTAATAGACAAAAAAAAAAAAACAATCCTCTCAACCCAAGACAAAAGGGTTTTCTGATTCTTCAATTTCAATTTCAACTGCAGCCACAATTGGCAGGTAGTCAAACAACCAGTTTGTTAATGAAAGATGTTTTAACAAACCTATGTATAACATGTGATAATTACAGTACAAAGGATGCAGGAGTAATTTAGAGGAGGAAGACAGAGCAACATTTTTAGCTGAACTAGGTGCTAGAGCAAAGTCCTCAGCAGAGCAAGAAGATACAGAGAAGTTCTCAGTGGAGAGCGAAGGCACACGTGGCAAAGGTACACAAACTCAGTACTCAACTAATAAGAATTAGAATCAGTTTCTATTCGCCAAGTACAGTACAGTATGTTGACACGTACAGTACAGGGAATTTGATTCTGACTGTTTGTGATTCTTAAAGTACAGACCAACATAAAGCACTGTACGTATATTTGTTATAGACGATTCATTCAATCACTGTCAATACCGCTCGATATCGCTCTATCGTATAGTTAGGGTCATGGGGACCGGCAGACTATTCCAGGAGACTAAGGGCACACACACACGCTCATTCACACTCACTCACTCATCATCTATACCACTTTAACCTGTATTCAGGGTCGCGGGGGTCTGGAGCCTAGACCAGGAGACTTAAGGCACGAGGCAGGGTACACCCTGGACAGGGTGCCAATCCATCACAGGGCATACACAAACACACACTCATTCACATTCATTTTGGAACACCAATTAGCCTAATCTGCAGGTCTTTGGACTGTGGGAGGAAACCGAGTACCTGAAGGAAACCCATCAAGCACGGAGAGAACATGCAAACACCATGCACACAGATTCCAAGGTGGTAATCGAACCTGGACCCTGGAGGTGCAAGACGACTTAATCGCCATTTTCCAAAGACACAGTGCCTGCACAGATTAAATAAATACTGGGGAATGGGTGATACTTTAAGTACAAGTACACCACAAAGAAACAGATTTTTCTGTATATGATATGTACTGTATCTGACCGAGTTACTGCTAAACAGTAATTTAAAGTATTTAAAACACAACTCAATTTGATACATTTAATGTATAAGTCTAATAGAGATTTGTTTTCTGCAGAAATCTAAAATGTTTGATTTTTTTTTTCATATTTAATGAATAAATTAATGTACAGTTCACTGACTGAGTTCAGATGCTTTACACGATCATGAAACCTTTAATCTTGTAAGCAGTACATGAGAAAATCATTTAGACAAATTTATTTTATAATTTTAACACAAGTTATATAATTTGACTGGTTGTTTTAGACATGGCTGGACAGAGAGGAGTGAACACTGCATACATTTTAATCAAGCTGTACAATTACAGCTGTAATGTTGTATAACTTTCAGCATTGTTGAGTTTTATGGATAAAAAACAGTTATAACAATGCAAGTATTTTCTCTGCTGTGCTTCTTGTTTTATTTCAAGGGAACCCAGCGAAGTTACTGAAGCTAATGAAAAGGAGACCTAATGCTTCATTGCTGTCTTGTCTTGTAGAGTATGTTATTTACACTATATTGCCAATCATATTCGCTCGCCTGCCTTCACATGCATATTAACTTGATTGACATCCAATTCTTAATCCATAGGATTTAACATGATGTTGGCCCTGCCCTATTTTCAGCTACTGTATATCAGCTTCAACTCTTCTGGGAAGGCTTTCCACAAGGTTTAGGAAAGAATTTTTGACCATTCTTCCAGAAGTGCATTTGTGAGGTCAGACACTGATGTTCTACGAGAAGAACTTGCTTGCAAGGTCTCCGCTTTAATTCATCCCAAAGGTGTTTTATCAGGTTGAGGTTGATAGAAGGCCAGTGAAGTTCTTCCATATCAAACCTGCGCATCCATGTCTTTATGGACCTTGATTTGTGCACTGGTGTACAGTCGTGTTGGAACAGGAAGGAGCCATCACCAAACTGTTCCTACAAAGTTGGGAACATGAAATTCTTCAAAATGTCTTAGTATGCTGAAGCATTAAGAGTTCCTTTCACTGGGAATAAGAGGCTGAGCGCAATTTCGGAAAAACAGCCCCACACCAGTTCCAACATGACCGCGTACCACTGCATAAAGCACGGTCCATAAAGACATAGATGAGCAAGTTTGGCATGGGAGAACTTGCAGTAGTACAATACATCCTCAGTGGAGAAAGTTGGGTAAGTGACATCCTCAGAGGTGCAAGGATGCAGAACGACATCTTGAGCAGAGCTAAGAGGCAGACTGACATCCCCACGGGAGTTGGGAGAGAGAATAACATCCACAGCGGTTTAATGTAGTGTAACGATGTCCATGGTAGAGTAAGGGGGCTGAGCCATAGTAGTTTCCACTGTGGGGTAAAACACATAGCAAGGGGTCTTTAATGGAACAAGAAATCATCCTCAGTTTTGACGCTATCTTGATTTTTAATTTTTTAATTTTTTGTAAGGGGGGGGGGGACTTGGGGTGCATGGCATCAACCCATTCTCGCATGATACTGGCCCTCCCTTCTCCCCACAACAAACAGTTCTGTTATCAAATATGCAGTTTTCCTTTGATTGTGCATATTGCCCTGTAGTTCATTAAGTGCATTTTTATTTAATTACTGTCTCTAATGAGTCTAGTCTAACTCTGACAACAGAACCTACTTTCCTGAGCAGTTTATTAATAGTACTAATGAGGAAATAATGAGACACAGGTGAAAGTGTTCATGGACGTGTGATGTGCTGGGTCTGGTAAAAAATAATTCAGAAATAGCAGTCCAGCGGCTTTATTGCACTACGTTGACAATAAGGTCCTGAAAACATTCTCTGCTGTAGCTGAGTACTGGGCTGCAGTTTACGTAAACACTTCTTTTATTGTATTTCACACCCTATACCGGAGCACCTTTGTCCTATAATGGCTATGTTGGTAGGATGCCAGCAAGTAACTCTATATTCAATTTTACAGTTACTGAACACCCTTTCAGCTAATGCAGTAGTGCTGTATGTTGGAAAATCTTGAAAAAAAAAATAATAAACATTGCATATGAGAATGACCAGTTTGGCATTGGATTTGAGACCCCATGCACACCAATGGTTAATCTTCTCTCAGTTTCATGCACTTTGTACCTTAAATCCATAAATCAGTATCACCACATCCAGGCAACAAATCCTTCTTTGATGTTTGTGAAATCTGCCAAAATATTCTTTTGAACTCTTGTTTACACAGCATTGCTAAGCAGTTCTGTGATCCCAGAGGTCAATGTGAATCTTTCTGCTCTATAACATGACCATGTTGGTGCATCAAAGACTGAAACATTTCATGTCAGGTTAGAGGAAAGACCCTCAGGGGAGACAATGATGTGCAGTCAGACAGTTTTTTTTTTTATTTCTTTTGAGTTTCTTTTAGTATCTGGTGGAGCCCAGTTCCTAAAAAAAAACCCCACCATAAGTCCTATTTGACTGATTCACAACACGTTTTATGCTTGGCAACCTGAATTAGACTAAATAATTTTTTATCACTCAACTTGGACTTCCAAGCTCATAATTCACTACGCAGCTTGTTGAACTAATTTGTTTTGCAGATACTTAAATGTTGTTTACATATAATCTTTTTATTATTTCATAAAAGTGCATAACTTCTTTACATGGATGTAGTATAAGATGAATAAAATATGACACTGTGTTATGGAATATATTTGAAAATAATCAACATTGCAGTGGTAAAAATACATCTGCTTTGTTCCAGGCTGCACTACCTCAACCTGTCACTGATTATTTTCCTACTAGCATAAGTAACTGTCGTTTATGGGAAAAGAGTTTGTAGAAATAGTTCAAATGTTAAAGCTAAAAATAAACTGATCAGCTTTAATGTAATCACTCACTCCCCTTATCATAGTCTATACTGCTTTATCCTGTATAGGGTGGAGGGGGACCTGGAGCCTATCTCAGGAGACTTACAGCACAAGGCGGGGTGCACCCTGGACAGAGTGCCAATCAATCTCAGGACAGATTATGGGCAATTCGGGAACATGCAAAATCCATTCACACAGACCCAAAGCAGGTATTGAAGCCACAACCCTGGAGGTGCAAGGCGACAGTACAACTCTCTGTCTAACTTATTGATACAAAGAAATTTGGTCTGCCCATGCTGAAGAGAGAGCAACTGCCTGCCAAAACCGACAGTCAAATCCACTTTCAGCAAGGAAGCACATCTGATAACCTTATGCCAGCTCCAAAGCAGGTATTGAAGCCACAACCCTGGAGGTGCAAGGCGAGCACTAAGCCACTGTTCCGCCTTAATATGATACATATATTAATATAAATATAATAAATTTGGTGCAACTGGTGGCTCAGCCATGCCTGCTATGCGGAGGTCCCGGGTTCGATCCCAGCCAGTGCCAATACCCCAACCCAAACCCACAGTCAAATCCACTTTCAGCAAGGAATCATATCTGATAACCTTATGCCAGCTCAAAAAGAAAAAAAAATGTTGACTCCTTAATAATAATTGCTTCTGAGTGGCATCTGAACTATTTGTGTTCTTTTATTCATGGCCACAAATCTAACTAAACCTAACACAAAGATAAATTCCAAATCGGTCTCCAACCCCTGATCAATGGCCCTACTTAGTGTACAGTATGTAACATATCCAGCAATACAGTCCACCTTCTCAGGTCATACTGCTTAACTTCTTACAACATTTTTGTATAAAGCTTGTCAGAACCCATAATCATCAGCATAACAGTTATCTATACCCTTATTATAAACATTAAGATACATAAACAACCTGTCATTCTATAAAGCCAGCAAGGATATAGCAGGGAACATGAAAACTGTCGTCATTGACATCCTGTGTGTTTAACTGGAGCTAAAATAGCCTGACATTTGTGAAATGTTATTTGAAAGGTTGTGCTATGGGTCAGTTATTTATGAAGGTGACAAATACCTGCATTAGTTAGCATAGAAAAGCTCTGAGTTTTTCCTAAGCAAAAGCTGGCTAATAAAATCTTGATTATTGGATAAGAGGAGAAAGAAATAAAGAAGGCAGGAGAAACCTAGGGATGGAGGCAAAAGAGGCAATAACTCCTGCTTGGTCACAGGCCCAGTAGCAAATGACCCCAGGAGTATTGGCTGTGTCAGCTTGCTGCAATTATCATTCAGCCAAGTGGAGCACCCTGTTTGATATCTGCCAAGGTAATTTAGTGGGAGAGATTGGACTGTGTCCTTCCCTTTCTCTCTTTCTTCTTCCTTCTTCCATGCATATGGTGTCTAGATGCTTTCCAGCTACATCTTGTCCATCCACTGAGCTGAGATGGAGAGGTCCTCTTTCCCTCTGCAGACACCACTGGGTTGTTTATTGGGGGCCTGGTGAGTGAAATTGTTTTTCCATGCTGCTTCAACATGTCTGATTACTCTTATTTTAGCGAAGTCTGAACAGGGCTTGTAAGGTTTCAACACGAGCCATACCTATGAACAACAAGTACATTTGCCAGTGGATCAGACCATGAAGAAATCTAGAAATCTACTTGCTGCAATTATCATTCAGCCAAGTGGAGCACCCTGTTTGATATCTGCCAAGGTAATTTAGTGGGAGAGATTGGACTGTGTCCTTCCCTTTCTCTCTTTCTTCTTCCTTCTTCCATGCATATGGTGTCTAGATGCTTTCCAGCTACATCTTGTCCATCCACTGAGCTGAGATGGAGAGGTCCTCTTTCCCTCTGCAGACACCACTGGGTTGTTTATTGGGGGCCTGGTGAGTGAAATTGTTTTTCCATGCTGCTTCAACATGTCTGATTACTCTTATTTTAGCGAAGTCTGAACAGGGCTTGTAAGGTTTCAACATGAGCCATACCTATGAACGACAAGTACATTTGCCAGTGGATCAGACCATGAAGAAATCTCTAGGAGAAGTCTGAAGAAATATATGTATGTATGTATTTATTTATTTAAAATAACAGATTGGAAATTGTGAAATGCACTTTTCAATCAAGTCATTCTGGATACAAAGACACTTAACCTGTCACTGCTTATGGCTGATTGGTGTATTAGTGCTGTGGTTTATGTAAAAAAAAAGTGTAATGTGTAATTACGGCATTTTGAAGACTTGCCCTATACAGTATGTTTGGTTCAATATACCTCTTATACTGAGTGGGTGAAAGTAACTAGGCATAAAAAATTGTCAAATTAAGTCCATATTTCTAATAGAAATGTATTGAAACAAATTGTAACTTGTTGTGTACTTTATTACATAGGAAAATAAAATCAAATTCATAATTTTAACGTAAGCAACTCGCCCTCCAACCCCTGATCAATGGTCCTACTTAGTGTATGTAACATATCCAGCAATACAGTCCACCTTCTCGGGTCATACTGCTTAATTAACTTCTTACACCATTTTTGCAGTTTCCTCAAATGGATGGAAATAATTTTGGATAGATCCTCTTTGTCCTGTACACCTCCCCCTTTGCGTAGCCCCGCAGTATAAAATCACAGAGTGAGATCTGGTCTTCATGAAGTCCATGTCGTCCCAGCCAACATCCTGGAAAATGCTGCACACGCAGTAAAAGCATAATGTGGTGATGGGTAAAGGAAAAGGTAATGCTACAAGTTCTACAGTATAGTCATTTAATATTGCCTAGTTAATTTTCACCAACCCTGTACATCTGATAAGAGGTGGCACAAAAGGCACGGTTGCCCTGACTTTTCAACCTAGGTTTGGGAATTGTACTGTAAGTAAAAGTTAATCACCAAACCTGTAAGACTGTGCTGCATTGTATGGCTGAAAAAAAGGCTGGAAATATATGTTCATACTGTATTGCCCATGATGCTTGAATGAGTGTGCGTGTGTGCCCTGTGATGGCTTGTCACCCTGTCCAATGTGTACACTCACTCGTTTTCGATGTCTCCTGGTATAAGCTCCAAGCTTCCCACCACCCTATACAGAATAAGCAGCATAGAAAGTGAATGGACTTGACTCTGAACTGCCCAGGGAGCCAGTGTAGGGATGCCAGGACAGGAGTTATGTGTTCCCGCCTACGGATTCCAGCTAAAAGAAATACTAATGGAAATCTGGCCAACACCAACATACAGCAACATACAACAACAGCAATACAATGGTCAAGCTGACTTAAAGAAAAAAATCATGTAGAATTTTTTCAAGATCTTTTTTTGCTAAAACCTTTGTTACAGAATTGATTAATTTGTCCAGGTTAAAAATCAATGTCCAGTAAAACACCTAGGTTTTAAGTAGTTGGTTTTACATCTCATTTAAGGGGACACATCTTTATGAAAGAGAGTGAGATCTCAAAGGCTCCACTGTGTCAAAAAAACATCCATACTTCCAACAGTGTTGTTAAACTGTTTGTATCCCTCTGTTTTAAAGGAAATTATATTTGAATATCATCGGCATAACAAGTAAATAACATTCTGCACTTCCTAATAGGGGATCAAGTAAAGTGAAAATAATAAAAGCTTGAGAACAGACCCTTGAGGGACACCACATGTGAAAGCCACTGATGAGGATACAATACAGTCTCACCAAGACCAACAGATATTGTCCATCAGTTATGATCTGAACCAGTCCAGGACAGAACCAGTAATGTCCATACTTGTGCTGGAGATGTGGGTGGAATAAACTACAGTATCAAATGCAGCTATGAGATCTAAAATCAGAAGCATAGCAAAGTTCCTTGAGTCAGTAGTTACTAAGAGATCATAAAACCTTTAAAAGGGCTGATTCAGTCCTGTGCATCTAAATACTGTACTGTAGGTCTTAATCTGTACAGAAAGCGCATTTTTTTACCCATAGAATAGAATTATGCATGTAAGTGTGAGTAGGCTTGTGCTATTGGTTTTGGGGGATAGGCACCAGGTCCTCCTGTGACCCTATTCAAGATAAACTTTTATGGAAAAATGGATGAATAGAAATCTGATAAAGTGCTGAGCCAGAACATTTTTTAGGCACTTTACAAGGTTTGCAGTATAGCTGCTAGCCTGTAGTGTTCTTTAGGGCATATCTTTTTTTTTTTGGTAAAGGAGTGATATAATACATTTTCCAAATACCTGGTATTACATGCTTATCAATAGAACATAGAAATATAATTTGCCAGACAAGGGCCACTTCCAAGGCAAAGGATTTGTGGATGAAGGCCCCTGAGTTATCTGGACCTGTTGCTGTATCGGATTGGAGACAACTGAATATATTACGCACCTCAGCCATAGTAACAACAAGCCAAACGCGAGCTGTCATAGTGAGACCAATTACTGTATGAATTCAAGTCATTCTTTTAGTTTAAGGGCTTCTTCAGGCTTAAATCAGAATAAACTTAGATGTAGTGGAATTGCATTATAATACAGTATATTTTCAGAAACACAGTGCAATGTACAGTATATGTCATGCACACTCAGTCTACGACCAGCACTAGGACCCGGAAACAAAGCGGTCGTTAACCAGGAAGTATAAAAGGAG
>JAQQZS010000010.1:6817360-6831335 GCA_030068045.1 Platyallabes tihoni | reverse complement strand
CAGAAACATCTCAATATCAACTGTTCAAAGGAGATTAATGCATTTTTTGGACGCCTTCAGCATTCCTTTACAATGTAAAAAGAAATAAAAATCAGGAACCATCATGGAGTTAGAAAGTGTTCTAAAACTTTTGAACGGTAGTGTATATCAGCTCTCATTCCTTGATCCTTTGCTAGGATGTGCCATATACAGTATGATTGTTGCAACTATTGCATTGGTTGTTTGGTGGGTTGGTGATTCATTCATTCCTTCATTCATTATTAGATTACAATTTAGTTGCCCTGGATATCTAAGCAATTAACTCCTGTCTGGCTTGTGGTCTTATTCTCATTACTAGGCTTGAACTTGCAGTACTGTGCAAAAGTCTTGAGCCACCACTCACTACCTCTTATTTTGCCTCCAAAGAGTCATACTTTCTAGTATTGTAATGTAGTCTTGAGAAAAGCCTACAGGCTTCCTGGAGGATATTTTTGACTCCCATTTTTGGCAAGTTTTTGGCTTTCATTTTTAATCTAGTCTGTACCTGCTTTTGCTTGTTCCACACAGTGACCTATAAATCATTGAAACATAAAAACCCATCTTATTTAAGGCATGAACCAGTGAGAATCAGATACAGATGATGACAGATGATCAGGTCGGTGATTAGTACAGTATACTGCTAATGCTGAATGCTGAAAGTGGTTGGAACAGACGAGAGGGAAAATAAGGTTGCTGATGAGGCTGTTACATAAACGACCCATTTTAAAATTGTATCTTTAGGCACTTTGCAGGAGGCACTTTTTGCAGTCTGTCGCAGTAAAACATTTGTTCCCATTTCTTTAATCAAATCTACATATTCACATCATGAACGCATCTCCTGTTATACTGAACTTCCAGCCCCCTAAAACTCAGTATTACTGCAAAACAATTCCTGCTATCCATTATCACACAAATTCCCTGTTGAGTATGGTTATACTCAAGGTTTCTTTCTAACACAATCAAAGTTTTTCCTTGCCACCGACTTGCTCATCATGCTACTTTCCCTAACTTTTCCCTGATTCTGTAAAGATGTTTATATATAATTGAATTGATCATTTAATAAAATTTCATATGAAGGAATGAGGTGGGCTCAAGACTTTCATACAGTATATCCTACTGTCTCTGCAATACGACTTTAAAATTACAAAATTAATTCTGATTGTTAAATACAATAGCTAGGGCATCACAGTGGTGTAATGTTTAGCACTGTCAACTTGCACCTCCACGGTACAGGTTCAATTCTTGGCCAGGTTCAATTCCTGCCTTTGTGTGCATGGAGTTTGCATGTTCTCCCCGTGCTTGGTGGCTTTCCTTCGGGTACTCCGGTTTCCTCCCACAGTCCAAAGACATGCAGATTAGGCTAATTGGTGTTCCCAAATTGTCTGTAGTGTGTGAATGAGTGTGTACAGTATGTGTGTGTGATGGATTGGCAACCTGTCCTAAGTCTCCAGTTCTTTCTTGTATACAGAACTACTGAACAAATTGGTCAACAGTTTCTAAACAATCATGCATTCAGGAATTCTGTGGCATAAAATACATTTAATTTTACTTAAAATGAATGTATTACTTGAGAACATTCTTAAGAAGATAAAAAGAAAGAAAACATCATCTAGTGTCCTTCTGGGTATCTACTGTATCAGGCAGAAATCCTTGTATGTACGTTTCTTTGTAAACCTCACGAGACAGGGTTTTAAACAGAGCACCTACAGTTAAAACTTCAAGTAGAAATCCATTTCCATTTCTTCCACTTCAACTTTTAGTCAAGAGCTGCTGGGGAATTATAGAGACACAGTGTCTAGGTTTCAAATTTGAAACTACTCAGGATGTGGATTCCAGTTGCCGTGGGTGGTTTAAAATATTCTAGGGTTCTACATAAATCCTTCCAGGGCTGTTCAATAGATTCACAATGAAGAATGTCCAAAAGTTATAGAAATTATAGATTTATTCTAGAAGAATGTGAAGCTGTAAGGATTTTGACATGCTGGAGCTGTCAACCCAACTGATAACTATCCAAAAAACTCTCGTGAGTCCTTCTCATTTTATTAAAACAGGCTTCTGTTATAATCATTTTTTTCAGGCACAATTCAATTGGTAAAGAGAGAAGAAAAGGTAACAAAGTGGCTCTTAAAATCCAGTCGAGTGAGTGAGTCAAGACTACAGTATATTAAGACTATATTGAAGATAACTCTTTATTTTATAGATGCTGCCATATATTTGTGCATTTTATGTTACATGACTATGGTGATCTTGAGGAAGAGATAACATGTCAGTCATTCCGTTATCTGTTAAAATGAGGACGCTTCATTCTTTGTTGCCTGGCTGCAGTATTTACTGTGTGTTATGACTAACAAGTCAAGACTTGATTATATGCTCCATTATCTGCATATTGTCATGTCGTCGTGATATGCCAATCATCATCTAATCTGGTTTTCCCGTGATGCAATGCAATGCAATGCAAGCAACAAGGGCATGCATTGTTGTTGATGTGAAGCATCACTCTGACAGAGCATCCGGCAGTGTATGTATATTTATATTTTTCCTTCCTGCTTATCTCTTCGAGCAGACTGAGGTACTTATTTCAGCTGAATATTGTTATGGCTATTTTGAATATTTTTAGATAAGATAATGCCCTTGCTTTAATCCGATAAGTGTTCAGCTATTAAGGAAGTAAGGGATGAAACACTTGTAACATGTTAAAAATCAAACTATTACCAGAGCAGTTTGCCAGAAATTAGGTTACACTGTCAGAGCTGGCGTTATAGAAAATTACTTAAGACCTTCCTTCCGGCAGAATCAAGCAATCCAAAGCAGTGGGGTGTCATACCGTTTATACTGAGAGAATAATTTTTTTTTAAAGAAACTATCCTGAACATATTTTAAAAACATACAGTACAAGTGCAAACTTTCCTGAGCCAACCATCATTTCTTCATATTTTCTTCCAAAGAGCCAGACTTTCATGCTATCCCTTTTTGACTCTTATTTTTGGGATGTTTGTTGGCTTTCATTTTCAGGCCAGTCTCTGTACCAGACCAGGTTCAGTGTAATGTTTATGTTTGGAACCTGAGTGGTTGGAACAGACGAGAGGGGAAATGAGGTTGCTGCTTAGGCTGTTGCACAAGTTAGGCACTTTTCAGCCCGTGGCATTTGTCCCCATTACTTTAATTTAATCTATTTAATGTAATTTAATATAAAGAAATGAGGGTGGCTCAAGTCTTTTGCATATGTATGATTTGCCTTCACATGCTCAATGGATTTGTTATTTAATTATATCTAGTTATTTGGCAACCTCCTAAACCACTCACTCATCATCTACTGTATAGTGCTTTATACTGTATACAGTACAGGGTTGCAAGGGGCCTGGAACCCATCCTAGGAGACTTGGGACACCCTGGATGGGGTACCAATCCATCACAGGGTACACACACTTACATGCTCCTTCACACTCTATGGGCAATTTGAGAATGACTGACTGATTGTGGGAGGAAACCAGTGTACCCAGAAGAAACCCAGAAAAACATGCAAAGTCCATGCAGTCCTCGAATCCGGGGATGCACAGCGACAATGATAACCACTAAGCCACGATGCCCCCCCCCTCCTAAATCGATTGCATATTATTTCATAAGACAAAAAAAAGCTCTGTCCTCAACAAGCTAGCCTTCCCTTTCCCAACCAGCCATGCTATATCAAGCCAGTGCACTTCCATTAAATACTCTGTCAGTCCCACTCATTATGTGAATTAAGATGATGTAAATTATTTATTAAATTAGACTATGCATCTCCTTTGATTGTTAAAGTCCAGTACTTCACAGTCTATCACCCAAGCTCCTTGTGTAGCTACATGATTTTCAAACATAATCACGATAAATGCCCTTATCTCTGTTTCTCAGCAAAATACCTTATAAGTAATAACATGTTGAATTACATGACTTTTGCCATTAGTGCATCAAAAGTCATGTAATTCAAAATTGGTATAACCAGAGAGGGAAATTTATTTGAAGTCAGTCACACAGAGCTACACCTGCTGCTAGCCATAGTATAAATCATTCATATGATTTAGGACGTGTGGATTCTTATGAATTTGCAATCGAGAAACCCTGCTTCACTTTGTCATAATTATTTAATTACACTGGTGCTTCCATGACAGAGTTTACAGAATGTATGTCATTGTCATTCGCTAGCATTTCTTAACGTTTATCTCAGACATGCACTGTATAATCAGCCATTACTTTAAAACCATTTTTTTTTTGTGCTGGCTTCTTTGGTCCCTTTGGACATGGTACTGTATGTCACCTGAACGTTAACGGCAGATCCTTTGGGTGCTGTGGGTTGTGGAGTGAAGCCTCTATAGATCAGATGGATTTATCCATGGATGTTTTATCAGCTTGAGACCTGGGCAACTTGGAGGCCTTTAACTCATTCCCTGCTATGCCCAGTGTGACATGAGCTGTGGTGCATTGGATGTTCTGATACCTTTCTCGTGGCCATCCTTTACTTGTTAGAGCTCTACAACTTCCTCAAGCCTGAATTGAAGCAACTGAGCTACTTCAATCACTGAAAAGGTTAATCCACCAACAATATGTAGTAGCTGTTACTGGCTTGTCCTTGAGACATTTGATGGTCCCGACTACATTGAGCATTACAGGTGATATCTTTTGTTTAGGTTTTAGCAGGATGAAGTTGATTCTCTCTAAATGTAATAAAATGATTTAAAGATTGAGGCTCATTGTTCTGTTATGATTATTTCATAGTTTGGGCACTATTGGGAGATGTACCACCGTTCAGGCTCCAGCTGAACTGCATGTGCTTTTAAAAATGGATGAAAGCATGTGGGCTTGTTAGAGTACTTGATGACAAGGTTCACAGTAACAGAACATTTGTTTAAGTATAAATAAAGAAGTACTTTTTTTTTTAAATATAAAATAAACTATTCTTTTTCTTCCTCCCTCATTTGTTTCCATTACGGGTCGACACAGAGGATCCTTTTTTTTATGCCGGATACCCTGTCTGACACAACCCCAATATCCCTTTTTCATGTGGTTGTGCGTCCCTAGTGGCTGGGTTTGGTTCATTGCTCAGGACACGAACCTGGGCCTACATAAGACAGTAGACAATTCTTCCTGCAGAACCAACTCCTCCAGGGTTCCGAGTGATGCAGTGGTAAAGTGCTCGTCACTATCATCCGGAGGCCACAAGTTTGATTCTCGGGTGATGCTACAGCCATCTGTAGCTGTTAGCTCTAGAGAGAGCAGATTGTTTGTGCTCTCAGGGGGAGAGATGGCACCTCCACATCGATCACAGTGACCTTAGCCAGTCATGGGCATCTGTGAGCTTGTGCAAATGGATGGGCTTAGATAGCATTTTCCTTTGAGTGTGTTGTGCTACTCCCTAACAGTGGGTGAGAAACATCTTGAAAAGATGAGGTCGGCAGCTTCACATGCATGGAAGGAAGCACTTGGTAGCCTATGCCCTCCCTGGTTGGTAGCTGTTACTGATGCAAAACAGGCCAATTTCAAAAACCAATCAAAACAAATTGGCTAAGTAGCAGCAATGTGTGAGACAGTGGAGATGGATGAGCACTTATCAGGTCCTTCGGTTTTAAAGGTTTCTAAGGAAACCATGTAATAATCTGCAAATTCTGCCAGGCAACACCCCTGGAAATATCATCAGTTTTTATCTCACTGTCCAGCCTATGGACAACATGTACATTAGCTAGCTGATTTACCTAAAATAACTTTCCCAATCTTTAGATTTTTTATAAACATAGCTGTTACTTCATTTAGACTGTAAAGTGTTGTTACTACTGAAACCCCACCAGTATTTAGCTTGCCAGCTCACAAACATGTACTGTATAGCCTTGATAATTGAGTGGGTGTTGATTCATCATTTCACTTACTCTCTCAGACATCTACAGTACACTGTTTTATCCTGTATACAGCATAATGGGGGAGACTTGGGGCATGAGGTGGGGTACACCCTGGACAGGGTGCCAGTCCATTGCATGTGGCGCACACATACACTCATTCATACACTATGGGTAATTTGGGAACACCAAATTGCCTTATCTTCATGTCTTTGGACTGTAGGAGGAAACTGGAGTATGTGGAGGAAACCCACCAAGCACAAGGACAACATGCAAACTCCATGCACACAGACACAAGGTGGGAACTGAAGCCAGACCCTGGATGTGGTCCACTAAGCCACCGTGCCACTTTACCATGACTCTAAGGGTTGGTCAAATTGGATTCCTCAGGTCTACTTGGTTTAGCCTTGTAAAAACTAAATGTATCATTCAGACTCCAAAACTCGCACCAAATGAAATAAAAGCCATACAAGTGAACCACTTCAGTCTAGGATGCTGGACAAATTATTAAAGGATTTGCATTGGTAGGCATGTTATTTTTCATATAACTTAAACAATTGAATAAAGTAAAATATACACAATGAATTAATAGTTGTGTTTGCTTTACACTTGTGCACTCGTGTAAATAGCTTTTTCAATGTTAATACTACCATATCGTATACTGTATTTGTGTCTAATACTGTTTTATTATAATATTTTACATTACATGCAGTTTGTAATTTATTGGATACTTTTAAAATGTAACCTACATATCTATAATCATATTTAACAATCCGAATTGAAAGCAGTGAGGGAGCAACTTGGTCTGACTTTTAGATAAAGTCCTTCCATGTGCCAACTGGTGGAAATTCTTTGAAGCAAAATGGTGCTTGCAGGATTCAGCGGCACTGCGGTAAGAAAATGTGTATTCTTAATGGCCACTTCTGTATGTAGACACTGAAGTGTATATATACTGTATATACACAGCTGTTCTGTGAAGCCCTCAGAGGTTTGTTAGAGAATATTAGTAAACAAACAGCATCATGAAGCCCAAGAAACACATCAGACAGGTCAGGGATAAAGTTGTGGAAAAGTTTAAAGCAGCGCTAGGTTATAAAAAAAATATCCCAAGCTTTGACAACTAACAAATTACTGTTCAATCCAATATCTGAAAATGAAAAAGAGTATGGCACGACTGCAACTCTACCAAGACATGCACCTAAACTGAAAGTCCGGGCAAGGAGAGCATTAATCAGATAAGCAGCCAAGAGTAACTTTGGATGGAGCTGCAGAGATCCACAACTCAGGTGGGAGAATCTGTCCATAGGATAATCATTAGTCGTGCACTCCACAAATCAGGTTATGGAAGAGTGGCAAGGAGAAAGCCGTTGTTGATAGTTTTGTTTAGTCACTACTGATACAGTATAAGAGACAAATCTTTTATTGTAAAACAAACGAAAATGTCTGATTAATTGCATCAATAATAAAAATCTATATATATAATATATATATAAAACGTTATTCAAGTGCTATCTCATTCAGTCTCTCTTTTTATGTTTTTATATATATATTAACATAGCCTTTGAAAGATTAAAAGTTAGCATTCATAAAGAACCCCATTAGCAAGTATCCCAAGAATTAATTTCTATCCCTTAACATGTCGGGTACATGAATCAATCCATCAGGTAAGAAAGCGATATTTCATTTTCTTTTGCATTTCTGTTTGTTGTAGTCACATGCCAAATGTATAATTTGACTTTATCAGCATTTATAAAAAAAAAAAAAATAAAAAAAACAATAATTAGCATTGTTAATAAGCAGATAATTATGAACACAGCTACCAGACTGTTCAAAATTGACTCCTGTTAGCTGAAGTTCATCTGCTGAATTAAGCGTTTTCTAAAACTCTTATGGGAGGCTGAGAATGCTTACATCAATAAATAAAGATGCAGGAAGGTGCCCAGAGAGATCTTTCTCTCTCTCTCTCTTTCTGACTGCAATTAATAAGGATATGAAAATTCATATTGTGGAAAGTGATGAGAAAATGTACTTTTTATGGCCTTTTAAAAGAAAATCTTTTGATCAAATTTTAAAACAATATGCAGTAGAGAATAGCCACACAGCTATTTCGCTGAGCAAACAATAATCTTTGTTGTTCGGACTGAATATGAAAAAAAAATCATAAATTGTTCACGGTGTTTACACAAAGGTGGAATGTACCTTGTTGCTAAGTACATAGCTTTACAGGTATGTACTTTACTAGGTGGCAAGATGACTGAGTGAGTAGCATTGTCGACTTGCACCTCCAGGGTCCAAGTTCGATTCCCGCGTTGGGGTCCATGTGCATGGAGTTTGTATGTTCTCCCCATGCTTGATGGGTTTCCTCCTACAGCTTAGGCTAATTGCTGTTCTCAAATTGCCTGTAGTGTACGTGAATATTTACCGATGGTCCTACCATGGTGGTAAAAATGGAAATAAAGACAGAGGTCTATTGGCCTTCACAGTCCCTAGTTAGACTACAAAGGTTCCTAGATGGATAATCTACTTTACTTGAGTGGTTCTGTTAAAGGATAATTTTTACTTTTGCTTAATTTAGTGTGTTAACATGGACACAATTAATCCAATTAATCAACAGAATAATAGCGCGCCCCGGAGGACCAAAAATACAGGCTGAATTTTCAATAGAAACACCTGATCTCATCATTTCTGTCTTGTTACAATTAATATATTTTTTCTGTGAATGTTTGCCCCATATGGGAGAAACATTAAATGACTTGACATGTTTCCTGGATAAACCAATCATTCATGAGACTTAAATTTTGTAAGCAATCATAACAAAGGATGCCAGATATGTCGAAAAAGAAAAGGAAAGAAAGCCGAACCTAATCTCGACACCTGGATAAAAAAATGTTTGCTCTTCTACTTCTTCTATATTTCTGGTGGATTAAAGACTTATCAGAACAGGGTCCATGTAAACAGTAAAGTTAGAATCTCTAATGGGAAAGATTTCCATCAGATGAAATATTGTCCATTTAAACATAGAAAATATTTTCATCTATGGGCATTCTCATATACTGTACAGTATGGAGGTACAGTATGTGGGTGTTTTGAATACAAATGAGCTGGCCTTTGCGATGTGCAGTTGATTGAACTTTATGACGAGCAGAAAGAAAATCAGCCTTATGGAATCTTTTATGAATCTGGTGGGAATTTTTACTTTAGTGTGAAGGAAAATATTTATACACAAAATAAATAACTCTCATTGAGGTTCACAATGCATAGGATTGAAATTACCAGTGCAACTGACCAATAAATGAGTAAAAAAAACATGGGCACTGCATAATAAGAGGGAAACAAATCATAACCTGGAGAGATTATCAATCTACAAGCATGATGATGAATTTGTGCCAGCGCCATTCTTGCACATTTATATAGTTGGACGAGGAAATGCGAGTAGCTCTTTTTATTCAATTAGGACGTACTGTCCATCAGCATAGAAATGGATGGTAGGAAAAAGACCAAATTAAAATCCAGTACCCACAAGCTCAATGAAAATGTGATTCTCCACTCTCTGATGTGTGAAATAGCTCCATTTGCTCTCGGCAGACTCTCTCATAACTTTCAATGAAATGGCTAAAGACTCGCCTTTACAGAGAGAAATGGGACATCGATACTGAAACCTTTTCAGATTTCACATTGATGGATCCCTGGCACGGATCAGAAACTAGGACTGTCTCTATCCTGATTGATTATGTATGCCCATTTTCCCCATCATGTAACGGTAACTGTGAAAGTTTATAAGGATACAGAGTGTTATTTTGATGCAGAACAGACTTTTTTTTTTGTGAAAAGGCTAGAGACACATTACAAAGTGAAAAGTGCCAAACTTTAATTTTCATGGAAATTAAGAAGGAAAAATTACTTTCATCCCTGGTCTTGATTAACCTACGTATATGCAACCTTAGAGTGCCAAGAATGGTAACCTACAGTATGGGCTCAGGAGTGTGTGGAAGAATGTGTCCCTATAACCAGGTTTAAAAAAAAAAAAAAAAAAGACTCATTGTTTTAAAAAATCTGTTTTAATGGTACCCACGTCTGATTGATTGATTGATTGTGTGGAGACAAAAAAAAAAATAAAATTCAAATTAGCTTTAAGGACCTGAACATTATTAATTGCATTTTTTGGATGGATACAAATATAAGATATAAGGATAGAGTTCATTTATTTATTTTTGTTTGTTTTTGTTTGTTTGTTCCTGGCATAAAATATGTTTTGAAAAAAATATACAGTATACAGAAAAGAAGTTCAGGTTGTCTTTAAGGAAAAGTATATATACTGTAACTGTATATGGATGGAAAGGTTGAAACTTGTGCAATCAAAAGTCTGTAATGGAAAAAAAACTTTTCATATCTACTACATGGCCATTTTGAAAATACAATATTGTATACAGTAATATTGTTACTATTAATATACGCCAAGAAACACTTACAAAAAATAAAAAAAAATCACCTTCAAGTGTGATGAGAACAAAACTATTCAGCTAAAACTCTAAATACAGTATGTTGAAGTGCCTACTGTAGTGTTTGGAGTGCTGCTCACACTGTGTGGGTTTTGAAGCACATCCATTGACTTTAGAAACTGCTAGAAATAATAAAAAAAAAGAGCCTTCAAAAAGATTATTTGATAAATGCAGCAGTAATTTTAAAAACAAACATATAAAGACTGCAATCAGATTCTGTTGTTTCATCTATATGAAGCAGTTAAACCTGTACAGTAATTATTTTGGCCAGATACTGTATATATTTACATATATTTACATACATACATACATACACACACATACATATATATATATATATATATATATATATATATACACACACACACACACACACACACACATTTGTAAATATTGTGGTGTGTGTACATACTGTAAATGCACAAAAACACAATTTATCATCAAAATGATCTTTTACACATCACTGTCTGTGCCTATAAACTAGTGGGACATGAACTAGAACTTTTTCTCTGCAGAAAATGCAGTGAAATTGCTACAATCATGTCCATCATGTTAGTGCTGCAGGGTTTATGTTGAGGTAGTGAGGCACTGGTGATGTGGCATCTCAGGGAAAGAGAAAAAAAAAGTGTGTGAATAGCACAAACTAGAAGGCGGCTCCTCCTGCTCCAACGAAACATGATGCAGTAATAGAAAAAACAGACAACCCGTCTGTCTCTGTATAAATTTAATAATGATTTTATCCACTTTGCTTGAGTCTTGAGGGATAGGAAATGCAATTCCCCAAAAGAAAAGCCATCTCAAATTAGGATCCAAGTCATCTGAAGGATTTTCTAGAAATGACACAAGAATGACAACGGCTTAAATAAAAGCTGAGTGTAAAAGAGCTGTGGTTTACCCACATTTTACCAAACCCCAAATAATGGACATAGCAAACATTTCTGCCCATTGTGGTTTTAGGGGAAGTTCACATTCACCTACAGGTCACACAAAATCTTTTAGATAATCCTATACAAGTATTCCGGTTGTGTTGATCCTATTGTGCTAAAGTTAAACTTTACCATTTAAGGATGATGTAATCCTCTTAGATGGGCTGCATTTTACGGATGAAAATCTTTTTTTTTTTTTTTTTTTTTTACCCAAAATGGGGGGAGAATGTTGTATATAATGAATTAAGAAAAGTAAAAATAATAACCAAAAAGGAAAAAAATGATAGAATTCCAATATTACAGAAGACTGGTATGATAGAAAGAAATATGGGCACAAAAACCAAATGTAAAATAAACAAACAAACAAACATGCCAAAAAAGCCGACTACTAAAATGACTAAAAATGACAGAAAACAATAAATAAATAAATAAATAAATAAATAAAAACAGGCAATCATAGAAGTGAGATATGAATAGGAAAGAATAAATGAACAAAAGAACAAAATTCATAAAGAAAAAATTAATTTAAACCAACAGACAAATAAAATAACCAGATAAACATGCAAACACAACAAGAAAAAAAATGAAATTATAAAATATTAGGTGAAGAAAAAGAAAGACAGAAAGAAAGACAAGCAATGGAAATTATTGAATAAAGAAAAAAAGCCCCTTTGAATGTGCACAAGTCCATTGCTGGTCTTCAGACACTTATCAATACAAAATTAACATTTGCATTGATTTTCTTACTACTATTAAACACTACATTTAACTTCATGACTTAATCTATGAGCTTTAACACTGAGTACATGCTCTCAGAGGAGTTATCTAGATTATATAGAGTCTAACCTTTGACAAATCACATGATGAAGGTGTTCACACACTGTTCCAGGTGAGGAAGCGTTAAATTCAAAGTTAAATGTCAGTTTTGTCCCCTCAGGCTGAAAAATCAGCGACAGTGGACATAGAGACATTTGGATCTGGTCAGTGTGGTTTGAATTTTTTATTAATTTTTTTTTTTGTGCAGGAAGATGACATTTTCTGTCAGCAACAATGAAGTTTTTGTTGGAGTCAAGCATTTCAGCATGTGCATGACCGCTTGTGGAGCTTCCAGCTTGAGAATATGGTTACTAAGTAACAATACATACTGCTGATATAAAGGAGGAGAAGATTCATTCACTCATTTATCGTCTATACCGCTTAATCCTGTATACAGAGTCATGGGGGGTCTGGAGCCTATCATGGGATACTTGGGGCATGAGGTGGGGTACACCGTGTACAGGGTGCCGATCCATCACAGGGCACACACACACACTCATTCACACACTATGGGCAATTTGGGAACACCAATTAGTCTAAACTGCATGTCTTTGAACTGTGGTAGGAAACCAGAGTACGACGAGGAAACCCAACCTGGACCATAGAGGTGCAAGGTGACAATGCTAACCACGTGGCTATGAAGGGCTTTTAAATGAATTGGGGCACACAAAATGAAGCGTGGAAATTAATATTATATTTTATTTCAGTTTTGGTATAATGCATGAAGACATACAAAAGTAAAACAGGTAACAGTATACCTTGTCAAAGCCTTGTAATGGGACTGTAAGCACACATCTAATTAAAAGTGTGTATGACCAGGAAAAAAAAAACACATACAGGGCTTACCTTCTCAAATACCACTCACTTGCTATATCACATATCTTGTTCAGAGACTACTGTACTCTGCATGTCTTTGGGAGGAAGCTGGAGCACCCAGAGAAAAAAAAAAAAACAACAACCACAGGGAGAACATGAACCCTTGACATGTGAGGCCACAGTGCTGACCACTAAACCACCAAACCATGAATCACAGGTAATTGATGATGTGCATTTTTACAAATGTGCAAAAGGTGATGTGCATTTTTACAAAGCAGATTTATAGAAATATAAAGTCTGAGTATACATTTTAAATAGCAAAAATAGCATTAGCAATTTATCCATGTGTCATGATGACAAGAAAAAAACTCACAAAACAGACCTTTTGAAAGGAACCAGTAGTAAAAAGGGAACACATCCTCATTTTGGACGATAGTGTATAGCATAACTATAATCATATCCCTTTAATAATTTTGTGCTATATGGACAAAATTAATTTTAGTTTACATGTTGTCTACTTTGCTGATGTTATTTCTGGCTGATAAGGACTTCGATACAAATCTGTTTGTTGCCATTTCGGTCCGAGATTCATCAGACTATCCTCAGTCGCCACATGTATCTACAGTACAAGCAGACCATATGGCAGTATGGTCCAGCATTGAACTCTAACCATAAGTAAGGAATCAGGATGCATCTGGCAAGATTGGAGGGCAGAAGGAATCAGGATCATTGGTAAGTCAGGCGTGCCTTGTGTAGCTTGAGAGAGAGATGGAGGGAAAGAAAGAAAGAGAGAATTGGGTCTGTTCACTGACATGTTACAGATAAGGTCAATGTATATTTTGTGCAAAAAGCAAGCAGGGATGCCGGCAGGGCTGGTTATAACCTGGTTATCAGCATTATTGCCAAGATGATTTTCACATTCAAGGAATTCATCTATAATCAAAAAAATTATATATATATACACAGGGAGTGCAGAATTATTAGGCAAGTTGTATTTTTGAGGAATAATTTTATTATTGAACAACAACCATGTTCTCAA
>JAQQZS010000010.1:6630158-6641625 GCA_030068045.1 Platyallabes tihoni | reverse complement strand
ACAGCACCTCAGATTAGAGCCGTTATGAAGGATTTACAGATCATAAGTAGCAGATATACATCTCAATATCAAGTGTTAAAAGGAGATTATTGTATATTTTGGATAAACACCTTCAGTATTGTTTTACAGTGTAGAAAGAAATAAAAATCGGGAACAACCGTGGAGTTAGAAGGTGGGTCCAAACTTTTGCACCAAAATTATATGCTCTAAAAACATATGCATGTAGATGATGTCTGTAGGCCCCTGAATGTCAAAATGTTACCCATACATGTAACAACAGGGAAATAATATATAGTGCTTACATATGGCCAAATAATTTTAACCAGGTGGTTCCAATGTAATTAATGTATTTACCACATGACACACACACACATGCACGCACACACACATTAGTATATACTGTATACATGTATAACCAACTTTAACCTTTCAGGTTTTAATATTATGGCTGATCAGTGTATGCGGCACATATTTCAAATTCATACAGTACATGTTGATCTATTACATACAATAAAAATTCATATACGTCCATATATTACATTACAGTAAGGGGAGAACTTTTCCTGCTTGTTACACCCATATAAAGACTAATTACCTGGCCTTCATACGGTAACTCAAAAGCACAGCATTTTCCTTGGCATGGAAGGAGTTTGTTCAGAAAATATAATACATCCAGCATCCAAATATAAATGGTCCTGTCTGATGTTCCCCCTGTTTCATAACAAGCTTCAAAATGATATGATTTTCTGTACACAGCTTGTTTAAATCAAAGACAGCAGGGTGCATTTAGGCTTTGGATGATTTTATCATACATATATGTCTGTACAGATGTTTATGGGTCAGTATTTTTATTGAACAAATGGTTCAAACAGTTTAGTGAATTAATGGAAAAAGCATTTGATCCATCAGCATAATGACCTCCTAAAAACTGGGTAGCTGGAGTCAGGTTTTTCAATCAGTTTATGTGTGGGTTTGTCCTGTTCCAATCTAAAGCCAACGCACATTTTTATGGATGTTGAATGCCTTAGTTCTTTCTTTCTAGACCTGTCAGTTTAACCAGAAATTCTTTGACATTCTGGAGATTAAACATTGTGTTCCTCTCTTGAGATTTCACTGGCATTCTGTTCTCTGTTTGTTTTTTCTCACTTGACCCCAAACTTGAAAGCTGATTGTTCGGAAGGCAGAAAGGGAGGTTTTTTGGCAATTTTTTTTGGAACTTTCTGCAAAGCTCGCTCTGCTCCAAGAACCCATCTTCACACTGGCAAACTGGTCCCTTATCCACATGAATAAATCTGGAGCTAAAACTACTTTTTTAGAGCCTTAGCCTAAGAACTTAAAGTTAAAGGTAAAGTTTATATTGTTGTTGAATTTCTGCAAAAATTGCTGAGAACCCGAACAAACTAGGATCTTGGAAATGCCTTTGTGCTGAAAACATTCCTATGCCCACCTGAAGTTTCTGACATCCTTAAAGGGTTCCTAAGATGGAAACACTTAAATGTATTAACTTAAAAAGTCTTAAAACGTCTCCTGCATGCCAAACCCACCCAACATAGATTGTGAAAAGGGTATCTTGTGGAAACCCAGCTAATGTTTGTGAGATCCCCAAAAAGTTCCTGTAGTGGAAATCCAAATAAATGTTGCAGACTTCCTGAAATAGCTCCTGCAAGGGAAACCCATCTAATGTTCTTGTGAACCTGATAAATTTCCTGTCACATTTCCCACCTAGTTCCTGAGATCCTGGAAAGCTTTAAAAAAAAAATTTTTTTAATCTACTTAAGAGTTCTAAAATGGTGAAAAGAATTATTCAAGCAAAATCCCACCTAAAGATCTTCGCCTAAAAATTCCTGTGGTGGAACCTAAAATACCTGTGATCTTTAAAAGATTTCTGTTGTATGCATGATCTTAAGTTCCTGCAAAAGTTCCTGGGATCCTGAACAGGTTGCCGTGGTAAAAAATACCTGATTATACAGGATACTGTAGTCTTGGGTTTGCTATTTGTCCTAGACTAACCTACATGCATCGTAATATCCTTGTCCTTCGTGTTGATGCAATAATTTACATCCTAAAACCTACTAAGTTCACTAATTACTCACAGCTGGTGAAAACCGATGATATCATTCAGAAAAACAAAAAAATATTTTATGCGCATAATAAGTCACAAAAATTGCTAAGCCTTGCTTGGTTTCTTTGTTTTAAAGCAAAGATTAAAAAAGAATTTTAACAAGAGTTAAAAGAAAATTCTTTAGTCATCACTGTCACTATGACAGTTCTAAAGTGCCCTAAAAGTACAGGCTGCACATGATACATTATGCCTCATCACTGCTCATCTACTGTACAGTATGTGTAGAAGTTGGATGCTGTAAATGTTGCAAGAATGCAATCAACTTTACACTGAAGAAATCAAGATTAGAAGATGGCTGATCATTTTTCAAAGATTCAGTGCAGTTTTTTTAAAACTGGAAATGCACTGGCAGCTGGTCCTATGGTGGAAATACAGTTTAATAACTTTATTATCTAATTAATCTATCTGATGAACATGAATTTGACATTTTTTTATGTGTGTTTTTGCAGCTGTAACTTCAACTCCTCCATCTGACCTTTCTCTGTTCTAAATGCGCTATACAGCTTCTCCCAGACTACTGCGTAGTGGAAAAAGTGAGACCCGCCCGTCTTACTTCCCAGCCTCTTTAGAAGTGTTCAGTCCTATGAGACAGAGACCCGCTTTTGGCCCTTGGCCTTTTTTCCAGTTCTTTAGCACACACGCATGCACACACACACACACACACACACACACACACACACGCACACATTCCCCTTTTCCTCCTCGTCTTGCATACACTTATAGACTCATTCAGACCTAAGTGGCTTATAGAGCTCTTCTGTCTCGTGTGTGCTTTGTCCAAAGGCTTACACCAGCTCTTAAGAAATGTAACGAGTGCTTCACAAAAGAGCAGTCTCCTGCCTGGGGCATTTAGCACTGCGTGAATGCAGAAGTTTTTTCTGGTAGTCGGGGTGTTCTTGGTAAAGCACACTGTTAAACAAGAGTATAAACATTCAATTGCAGTGGTGCTGATCAGCCTGTACTGATGCACAACATTTGTTTATCAGGTAAAAACTGGGAACAGATTTGAGTATCACTGTTTACTTTCAGTGAAGGAAGTGTGACTATGTCGAGTCACGAAGGCAGGGACTTGGTACCTTACAGTGACCGTTTGAGAAAAGTTGTGGATTTGGGTTTCAGAGAAAGAAGTGTTGCCTCTGTGTGAGCCAGGGTCTTGGGAAAAGTATGTGACCTCATTCCTGCCATTATAGTACAGGAGGTGTGGTCTCTGTGCCTCATTTCCACTTACGGAGGTTTGGCCTCAGTAACTCAGTTCCACTTAAGGAGGTTTGGCCCCTGTGCCTCTGTTCCACACTAGGCGGGTTGGCCCCTGTGCCTCTGTTCCACACTAGGCGGGTTGGCCCCTGTGCCTCTGTTCCAGTTAAGGAGGCGTTACCTCAGTTCCAATAATGAACATATGGTGTGGCTTCTGTGCCTCAGTTCCATTAAAGAATGTGTAGCCCCAGTGTCAGTCCCAGTACAGGAGGCATGGTCTGTATCTGTACCAGCTGAGAAGGTATGTCCTCCGTGGCTCTCAGTCTTCAAAGGCATGGTCTTTTTGCCCTTTTTGGGTGGGATTTCAGTTCCAGTAAAGGGGTCCTGGCCTTTGTCTATCACTCTCACTTAATTTTTTATCTTCCTTAAATTGAAGAATTGCTTACACATTAACATGTGCATCATATTATCCCAGAAGAAGAAATAAATACCAAGAGTTTGAACATATCCTGAGGCATTTGTGCATCAAGCTAGATTTCTTGAAAGACCTGAGTTGAGGTAGTTTCCATTTCCACTTTTTTTTTTTTTATCATGGAGGAAAGTGATATGTCCAGCTTATGGCCTTATGGAAACCTTTACCAGTTGGCTTCAGGGACCAAATAATGTCTACCTCCCAAAAGTTGGATCTCTAAAACATCAACTGGTGTTCATTTCAGTATAGTCAATCTTTCAGCAGTGGCGTCATAATAATAATGAGTAGTTTTACACTGGCTCTGGTGTGAAAAGTTTGCTTTGATGCTCTACTACAGCCGAATGCACTCACATTAAGTGCTTCCACCTGCTGCACTTTCTTGAGCCAACTGTCAACATGCGTTACGTCTGTGCGTCTTCAGGCTTATTATACCCTTATGCAGGTGTAATAGTACAGCATGTCGCTGATTTTTGCTTTCCAAGCCTGAAGGAGGACAGCAAGATGGACGTTTCTGTCCACACTCACTCCGTTTAATTGTCTTTATCATGCTTTTTTTTGGGAATTCCCAAATGCCTGTGGTGTTAGAGTGGAAAATTATTTTAATCATTTGGTTATGCATCTTGAATATTCATATTCTTTGTCACTAACTCCCACTTGAAAAGTCTCATTTTGCTTGTAATTTTTCATCTTTTGGCTTCCACATTTGGTCGGTGTCATCAGACTGCTGCTAAATCAGTTATTGTAATCAAGCTGTATCACCTCATACAAAGGCCTCACGATGGAAACCCAAAAACCCCTGATCTGCTACTAGTTTGCCTTTTCTACCTTGGTGCTGATAAACATTTTGCTATTAAAGGGCACTCAGTCCAAGCTGTTAGTGTTGCTGGCATTGATGTCCTGTTAGTTAAGAGCAGGTGACTGAGACTACAGTATAGATGGGCTCACCAAAATTGGACAATAGAACACGTTGCTTGGTCTGAGTCTTAATTTCTAAACAACATGCAAGTGTAGATTTATACTGCCTTGTGGTGTGTGGGAATATAAGTCTTGGTACACTTTGGGTCCCTTGGTACCTGCATATTGTTGCCGTGTCCCGTGTCCATTCCTTTATGACCACAGTATACCCATGTTCTGATGGCTACCTCCAGCAAGACAAAGTGTTGCAAAGCTAAAATGATCTCAGACTGTTTTCTTGAACATAAGAATGAGTTCACTGTAATTAAATGGCCTCCACAGTCACCAGACATAAATAAAATAAAGCACCTTTGGGAAGCAGTGAAATGGGGGGGACTCGCATCATGGACGTGCAGCCGACAAATCCGCCAACTGCATGATATTGCCATGTCAGTACGGACAAAAATCTTTAAGGAACGTCCCAGCACCTTGTTGAATCTATGCCACAAGCAATTAAGGCAGTTCTGAAGAAAAAAAAAATGCGGTTTAAACCAGCATAATCAAGACGTACAGTACCTAATACCTTATATCAACATGTGGCAGGAAAAACGTACCGGCTCATTAGACTCTAAATGGCTTTGAATAGAAGAATTTAGAAGTAAATCAAATTTGACAGTCCTAATAAATTGTAATGCGGTCTAGTTGATGTGTATGTAGTGAAGGAATGGGTGTAAATGTAATGTGCTGGAATCTTTGGTCTTCTTATCTACACTGATGGCTTTCTACCGTGCTTTTAATTCTGTGTTGATATTTTTTGCAGGTACCCACCGTTTTTTGACGACAATCCCTTTGGCATCTATCACAAGATCCTGGCAGGAAAGCTGGAGTTTCCGCGGCATCTGGATTTCTATGTAAAGTAAGCTCAAGCCAAACAATGGCAAGACAAATGAACGAGGCTTAATTACACGTTCTCTGCTAACAAGGTGACTAAAAAGGACAGAGTTGGCTTATTCATCAAGTTGATTCATTCTGTTAATGCGCTGTCTTGTAGATGGGCTCAACTCTACAACCTACACAGGGCTAACTAAAATGTAATCTTGGAAAAAAAATCCACCCAAACACTCGTGTGCTGCAATTTTAATCTTCCTAGTGCTGATGTGAACCCATTAGCTCGGGCCTGAGACAGCTGCCACGGAGGAATGCACACTTGTTACTCACTCTCTCTCTCTCTCTCTCTGTCCTTCTTTATCTCTGTCGCTTGCCACCAGGCTCACTTGCACAGCACTTCTGTTCACACACTATACTCACACAGGCTTATGCGGTATGAAGAGGTGACTTGATGTGTGCTATCAGTCATCCTAATACACCTTCATAAAGTGAAAGGAAGATTGATCAGACCAGCAGGCATTCTGTTTTGTTTCACAGCCTTACATATGGTATTCCTCATAATCCTTAAGCAAGAATAGTCACGTTTATAGCAAGGTTTAAAATGATAAAGAACAAAAGGATTACAGTTATAAGTATATTGTTTGGAATGAACAGTTAACATATCCTGAACAGGTACAGATATGAATAGATGATGCTCAATGAACCTAAAACCTACAGTAGGTTCTGTTAGATGTTAATGGTTCGTAGGGTTGCAGGGGGCATGAAGCCTATCCCTAGACCTGTGACAAGATTAAAACCTCTAGCCCTGAAGTATATTCACGTATTTTATACAACTGAGCAGTTGAGGGTTAACGGACTTGCTCTAGAACCCAGCAGTAGCAGATGGGCGGAGCTTGGATTTGAACTCACAACCTGCTAAACTACATTTGCCCTGTGGTAATACTCTTAACATTGGCCAATAGTGAAGTGATGTGAGAAAGTATTTGCTCCTGTTCTTTGCATTTTTGTCAGACGTAAATGAATCAGGACCTATGTGGAAAAGTAATCCCCACACCTCCTTGCCACATCCACGCCTGATTACTGCCAGACTTGTTGAATCAAGAAATCACTTAAGTAGAACCTGTCTGACAAACTGAAGCCACCTAAAGATTTCAAAAATCAGTCTGGAAGGGGGTCACATACTTTTTCACAGCACTGTGTTTAACATTGTGGTGGTAGTAGCAACCCTGCATTATTCATATTTTATGCCTTATGTATTGTGCTGAATGGTTTTTTTATGAAAACAATGTACATGTGTGTTCAGGTCAGATGTAGTTTGAATGACTCAAACTCTAAACATGGCGTTTTGCTGATAATGTCCAGCGATGTGCTAAACTTTTAAGCTATCAAATGTATAAATTCCATCTTATCAGCCAAACAAGAAGCTTTCTCAAGCCTAACGTGACCATCCATGAGAGTACAGCGACTCATTAACATGATAACACCCTTTCCCATACTATATCACTGGACTTCAAGGGCTCCTGCACACACCAAAGACATTTGAAAGCACTTTGATGGACAAAGATACAGGCCAGGGGCATTTGTTCGAATGGCATTTTGACAGCACCAAGTACGCCAGCCTTCAGTCAGATAAAAGCTGGATATCAGAAGAGGCAGACAGAACATTATGCAAGAGAAGTCTCATGCACCAAGCCAAGTTAGGATATCCAAAGCATCACTCACATGAACATGATAAGGCAATAAGCTAAAGAAATATGAGGCCCTTGTTGAGATGCAATACCAACCCAATGTTAACGATTGTTTTATAACACTGTTTTATCCTGCTCATATTTTTGCAAGTTGCCAGTGTTTTATTATAATTAAATTATTATAGAGACATCTTACATGTACACATTTATATTTAATGTGTGTGAAAAAGTGTCGGTTCCAGTTATAGCAGCTGCAAACAGTGGTCCTTTCACCTTGCTTTATTTTTTCATTTCCTACTGCAGTTAATACGACACGAAAAAAAATACCAAGCAACTATAACATATGAAGAGTTGATCCACAAAAACAGATATCATCTTTTTTGTCAGTTGTCACAAATCATACTTTTTATTATCCATTCACTAGGATAATAAAAGGAAAGGAAACAGGAAATATAAATAAGTAAAAGTACCTCATCCGATTTAAGATTCAGAATGTAGGCACGGATAAAGAATTATACACGGTAGTCAGTTCACTTAATTTCAAGAATGGCATTTTCTGTTTCATATTTTCTGCCAGAAAACTCGCAGCTGACGTTTGAGACTTCTTCCATAAATGCTCAACACAAGCTTGTAAAATAATAACGTTATTTAAGAAGTTTACTATTAGCCTTAGATTATGTGGAGTGTCCATTCTACTGGAATTTCAATGAGCTGTTACTATGGAAACTATAACGTATGAGAGTATCAATAGACTCAAAGCTGCTGTTGTAGTTGATGAGTCAGCATTTTTGACCAGTCGGATTTGAGAATTGAACGACGGTCCGGTAAAAACAAAATATTAAAATAAAACAAATATTACACAATGCCTACTGCAATATGTCAGCAATATTTGTTGTATAAAATAAATTTATGATATTTCTGTGTGAGGCTACCAGTGGGAAGAGCTGAATGTCTATAGAGTAGGAGTGAGATTTATAACCGTGACTGAAAGCTTTCCTGTGCTGTCCTCATGTAGCTTCTCTCTCTGTCTCTGTTTGTTTCTATTCAGAGACCTCATCAAAAAGTTTCTGGTGATAGACCGAGCAAGAAGACTTGGGAACATGAAGGTGAGACGTTTGTTGTAGACAAATGACCTGTCCACTTTATTTTAATTAACTTTTTTGGTGTTATTTTTTTTTTATTTTATTTTTATTTATTTAAATTTATTTTTGGAAGTCTTAGCATCAAAAATTGCTACAATATTGTCAGATTTCTTTTTTAGAAGTCTTTAAAAAAAAGCACCACTGGTACTGTATGGTAGTAGGTCTTAGTAGCAACAAATGTGCTTACCGTATGTTTCCTACTTATTTATTTATTTTTTAACAATTTTGTTTTTTTAGGAAATTTGGTACAGTGGTTAAATCACTTTTAACTACCTTCACATCAGCTTTGCTATGTTGCTCACGAACTGCCAGTAGGACATTTACAGTAATAACTCTAGAAATTACAGAATAACGGTGCAAAAAAGTCACTGTTCGGTACTTAACTTTGTTTTGAGGTCACAGTCCAGTATATTTTTATTACACTGAAGTGGAAAAATAAATAGATTTTCATTTATTATTAATTGAACATATAATTTGTAGAAACTTGTAACAGTGGAAAAGTGGCCATGATTTCCAAAAGGCACATAATTACTGTACGTCTAGGTACCTAGATACTAAGTTTAAGTCTAAGAATAGTAACAGCATTATCTAGTGAAACTAATGCAAACAGTGTTTCTTTTAAATAAGGGATATTTTAAAAACTTTTTTAAACATTATTTAAACTATTTGCTACTGGCGATGGCACTGTTACAGTTTTTTGACAACTCCGTGAACCGTTGTTTCTTGACAGAGTAAATAGGAAGTGCTTCTGTCATAACATTAAATGCTACAGCAACAAAAGTCAACTTTGTGTTTTATTCCCAAGGTAACCTGTGTCCACCTTGATACATTTACCGAGAGATGGATAAGCACTAGGGATGCACCGATACCACTTTTTTGGAAAACGAGTACGAGTACTTGCACTCGGCGCCTGTGATTAACCCCTTACACGCCGCTCAAACATAGACATTTTTCAGACTGTGGTATCGGTCCCCGGTATCGGGGGACTTTTAACGAGTACGAGTACTTTAGAAAATGTGGTATCGAGGCCGATATCGGTATCGGTGCATCCCTAATAAGCACACGTGCATACATGATGTGTCTGAAGATCTCTGGTTATTATAAGCTTTCAGCCAGGTGCCATTCCTTAGAGATTTGGTCCATATTGGCATGACAGTGTTCGTCCCCAATCTGAAGCTCAGTTTGATCTTCAGCAGATTGCCTCGACCATATCTACGTGCCTAAATGCATTGAGTTGCTGCCATGTGACTGGCTGATTAGATTTTTTTTTAAGGGGAGTTAAACAAGTGTATCCAATGAGGTGACTGGTGAGTGTATAGTTTTGACCAAACTACAAACTTTTTTTCAACTGATCTGGTCCGTTTTCATGAATCACGACCATCAGTAAAGTTCTAAGCAGTTTAAAGTTCTCTAAAAGTGAAGAGGGAGAAAATTGGATTAAAAGATTGAATTCAAACTGCATTACAAGAGTCTGAACAGTGTGCATCTGACTTCAAGCTGAATTGACTTGGCTTTTGTCCATTTGGCTATGGAGCACATGTTTTCAAGGACTTGATCAAGGTGTGATGTGAGGAAATTACCCTTACCTAGTGGAGTTTAGCCTATTTTCCAGAAGTGATCCAAAAGCATCAGTCAATTCCTGACTCTCTGTCAAACATATATTTGAAATAAATTGAACACGGTAACACTTTTGTGACAAACTGACATACATCTGTGATCTGCTATTATAAAATGAATGATATCTGAAGTGAATTAAAATATATATATATGGATTCATGAAAATAAATCTTAGCGTTGTAGAATTTTAAATTTCTTCTACAGAAGTACGGTAAGACAGAGTGAGCATGGAAAGAGCGACTCAAGACCCTGTCTCCCCGCTGGGCTTGAATCCCTCAGCAGGGTCAATTAGGGTTGTTTTAACCAGGTGCAGATTTCCATTTAAATGGCAGTCATGTTTCTTATTGTACTGTGCTGGAGCAGATTTGACAAATTAGCATTTGGAGTGGCACCCGAATCGTGCTTGGAAAGTTGTTGAATGCATATTCCGTTTCCATCTTCCCATCAACTGTAGTTATAGTAATAAACCCACAGTTGATTATTGATAGCAAATGTGGATTGTCGTCCCACTTGTAAGACCCGTATACACTGAATAGCCACAGCGTATGTCAGAATATCATAATATGGTGTCCATGCAGAAAGCATGCTTGGATTAACTTCTCACAAAGGTCTTTGATGTTATTTTATTGCTGTCATGGTCGTTTCTTTTTCATCTGTCTCACTTTTCCGTTTTCTCAGCATGAATTTCTAACTTTATGGTTACAAGACAACGAAACTAAAAAAAGAGCATGACGAATATAGAGCGTACTCATTCAACGAGGGAATATGGACACGGCTTTACACTTCTGTAATACATCAGCTCGAAGGTCGATTCAAGATATTTTATAGTGCTGAAGTCATTTACAAACATACCACATGTGTGAACCTTCGTGTTTCTTTTTTCCTGCGTCCTTGACTCCTATTGGCTATGAATTACCATATTGAGGATGAAAGGGCTTTCAATTTCACAATCCCTCACTCTATCAGCGAATCTTCCTTGAACAAGGCCACATGCATGAGAATTTTAGTTTGGCTGTGCTCCCATGTAGAGAGAAATGCTTTATGTTAGCATGCGTGTTCTTTTATTGATTTCTTAGTTTAGAAATCTTTAAAATCTGAAGTTTGGTCCCTTTGCTTATCTTTCTGAAGTCAGTTACAGAGGTCTGTGTGTGTTTCTTGTTTGGCAGAATGGAGCAGATGATGTGAAAAAGCACAGGTGGTTCAAGACTATAGATTGGGATGCAGTGCCTAATAGGAAATTAAAGGTAAATCTTTCTCATTTAGATTTAGCGTTCGTATGATTTCCATTGTCAAATGTTGTAGCCAGATCTTTTTCAATAAGGTGGAATAATGTTCGAATAAGGTTATAATGGGGCTACTTTTATTAGGATGCCTATACAGTGGAACCTCGGATTACGAGCATAATTCGTTCCGGAAGTGGGCTCGTATTCCAAAACACTCGTAAACCAAA
>JAQQZS010000010.1:6616856-6628109 GCA_030068045.1 Platyallabes tihoni | reverse complement strand
AAGGAGATTAATGCATTTTTTGGACGCCTTCAGCATTCCTTTACAATGTAGAAAGAAATAAAAATCAGGAATGATCAAGGAGTTAAAAAGTGACCCCAAACTGAATGGTAGTGTATTTGTTTGCATTTGAAGTAGTAAATTGTTTGCGTTCCTCTATAATCGTACAGGTGATGCGCTCTAAACTATTAATATATTAGCTTTAAGAACAGCATTTCCTGTTGTAAAAGCAAGTAATATAAAGAATTCTGTTGAATCAGGACATTTACAAAATCATGATTCTTACAGAGTCGCAATTTAAATCGGATCAGCACCTAGGTGTCGTGATATAAGCTGGTCTCTGGTGATTCTTTTCCCTATGAAATACCTTGGATTGTTTGGAGTTTTGTTTCAGCCCTGAAATACACTTCCCTACAGTAGTACGCAAGTTTTGTTTAATGTCAGAATTCGTTGTTTGCCAAGGACCAATACTGGCTGGTTTTCAAGAAGAGTAAACTTTAATAAGAGGTGAGATTTTCAAGTTTTGATATATATATATATATATATATAATGTGTATATAATATGTATATATATATAATGTCTATATAATATATATATATATATATATATATACACATATATATATATACATATATATATGTGTGTGTGTGTGTTTGTCTGTTTTTTTCTGAGGAGGATGTTTTAGTTTTCTGCTTCAGTTATTTTTACAGAGCACATTTTACAGTCTGTGTTGCTTGGATTACTATAGTTGTTTGTGAAACGCATAGAGTGTGGTCTGTTCAGTAATTTAGCAACTAGGTTTATGTCACTTAGCAACTTTTTTTTTTATGAGTGGAATTAAATAAGCAGAGTATCTGACTGAGATCAGAATGTGCATCGATGCGTTCCTATCATAAACTTTACCAAACCTTTGTCAGAAATTTACGATTTTAACTTGACATGGTGCTTTCTGACTTTTAACTGTTCTTTTTGAGGTTTGAAACCCTTATGTAATGTCCTTATGTTCCTCTTATGAAGCTTTGTCCTCATGATCTCTTGTTAATAAGTGCATGTATTTAAGTCAACTTTTAGCATATGCCTAAGGTGGCCTTATATTTTTTTTTCTTTTTTTTGACAAAAAAAAACAACTGTTACTAAAACGTTGAGTTTGAAGCTATTGGTGCAGTCAAATCTTTTTTTTTTTTTCTTTTTTACTCTGGAATCTTAAAAAACTGTGTGTAGAGACATGAGACTTCAGATTACTGTAAAGTTATGAGCTAGTGTGTGTGTGTGTGTTTGTGTGTCCAGATCAAGTTCTTCCTCTCCTTCATCTTTCCTCATCATCTTAGGACATTCACACTATTCGTTTCAGGACTTCACTTTTATATGCTGTTTGATTAGTGGCTTAAAGAACACATCAACCAATCACAAATTAGAAAATACATTACAGGTTTAATGCTGTCTTTTGCGACGTGGTTAACGGTGAAAGTAAATAAGTAAGTGCAATAAATGTGCAGAAGTGTGAGTCTGTGTATAATATTACAGTGTTTTATTTTTAAGACGTACCAAACCATAAAATGTATGAGATGGCTTTTGTTCTGAAACTGAGAGCGCACAGCATGGTACAGAAACTCGTTACAGATTAACAGTTGCCGGAGGATGTTATTTCTGACTACCGCAGCGTCGGTAGCATCCAGAAATAAATCTCTTGAGTTGGCATTCATGGCCGATCTGGCTCAAATAGCTAAGCAGGATTGGATACTGATTTCAGCCTCTGGCTCAGAAAATTAGGAGAGTGGGGTTTAAAAATTTTTTTTACTTCATACAAAATGAACATTACACATTGTCCATTACACACACACAAAAAAAATATTAGTCTTAAGCATTTGTACATTTATCTGGCATCTTTTTTACCACTGGCCAAACTAGTCAACATTGAAGCAACTCGTATTATACTACGACGGGCATTCTAGTCAAACTGGGGCTTTAAATTACAGGTAGTCCCTGACTTATGAACAATCGAGTTCCGTTCCAGGAGCACATTCATAAGTCAGATTTGTTCTTAAGTCCGACAAAGTGAGTCTTATACACCTTAGAAATGAATATTCCATGATTTGCATGATTTATTCCATGATTCCATGATATTCCATGATATTACCCATGGTTTGCTTTACATGGTATATTCGTGACCACTTGACTAAATCTCTGTCCCTTTTTTACCAAAAACCTAAGGAAATGAACAGTGTCGTCCCTGCGCCTTTAAGTCTCGAGGGGAATCCCGGACGCCATTTTGTCTTAGAGCTGTTTTCCACTGTATTGAACTGTGAACTCTGTTTTGTTGAGGATTTTTTTTAAAATTATGGTTATCACCATAAGGACAGCTTTACAGGACAGGCATTTTCTATCATTGTGCTCCCGGACGCACATACAATATACCAGACTTTAGACATTTCAGACATTCATTTATACCCTGAAAATATTGTATATAATTGTACAAATTGGTATCTGGTTCACTGCAGTGTCTATTTCTTGCACAATAAAGGCGAGCTACTTCTGTGATTGAACCGGAAGTAGAACCACGATCCGTTTGTATCTGCGGAAATTCGTAACTTGAATGTTCATTAGTCGGGGACTACCTGTATACAAAAATAACAAAACGCATTTATGAGAGTAAATCCTCCCTTTATTTCTCCCTTCTACTCTAATGCACTCATCCCAGCGTTTCTAGTGCTAGTGCTTGGATAACATCAAGGTGCGCCAGCGCCATTATGAAACGCTGGTCTCCCAGGAACTCCTTTAACGGCCCAAACGTGTGGAAATGGCTTGGAGCGAGGTCAGGACTGTACGGGGGGTGTGGCAATGACTCCCAGTCGAGTTCCTGTAATGTGTGAGTGGTGTTGGTGAATGATTGTGTGTACAGTTCTCACAGACAGTTCCGCAAGTTGGTGGCTTATTATCTGTCGTAAGGCGTACCACTTATTGATTGTTCACAGGAACGACTGCAGTGGGCAGTGGGATAGTCACATGGAAATACAGCTTTCTTTAAAATGTTGGCACCATTCAAATATTTTACTGCAGCTAGGAGTCTCATCACCGTACTGTGCTTGAAGTCAAGTATGAATCTTTTTTTTTTTTTTTTTTTTTTAACGCCTTCATTGACGAGGCCTAGTTTGACTTGAACTCCCCTTGTGGTTAACTAGTCGACGCAGCCTATACTACAAAACCAGTCAAATGCTTGAACAAAAGTGCTTAATATTTAAATTTTTCAAAGAAATGTTCCTAATGAAGCTTTACACAATCTTGGCATTCTTCTCAATCAGCTTCTTGAGGAATTTCCCCTCAGATGGAAAATATTTCATTTGAAATCAACTTTAAGTCAAAGCTCCTTATTAAACATATATTTAATTCTAACATAAACGTATACACATGCTAAATAATTAAAAACGCTTTTAAATGCTTTGAGGACTGATGTGAACAATATTTAGCCCATGGCACGCATCCTGACATTTGAATGGCGGTGTGTGTGTACAGTGTACATTCATCATGAAACTTGACTACAGCGATGAGGAAAAATATACACACATGACACATCAGAGAACATGACAGCTGGATCTTCCACTACATATCAAGCTAATCCACTGCAGGAAGATTTGACACTCATAACTATGGCAACTCATAAATATTATGTCCAATTCCTGGAAAGAAAATAAACCCTTAATTGTTGCATAAAGTCGTCAAGCATGGAGCTCTGAGCTCTCTGAGAGTCACCTTGTGCTGTTTATTTATATGACCTCTGGATTTTAATATTCAGCAACTTTTTTATGTTTTATGAGTAAAAAGGAAGGAAAATAAATGTACATATTTGGTTGCTGCACATCAGTGAATCTGTATTTCTACTGCACTGTCTGTTGCATGTCTTAGAAAATGTTACTGATTTTTTTATATATATATATATATATATATATATAAAATATCTACAATTCTGAGCTTTTTACCTCTTGATGTTTTTTGCTACAGTGAAAGCCAGAGTGATGTTTAAGCTCTATGAACTTAAATATCGCTTTAAATAAAACATAGGAAAACTTTTATACAGATTTTTGATTTGATTTATACTGATTTATAATAATAATCTGTACTTAAGTCGGTCTGTATTTGATTACCCTTTTTTTCCAAACAATGTATTTAAAGTGGTGCAAGTGCAGTGTTACCTCCTGTTGTAAAATAGCTAAAAATCCATCCAGAAAAGAATAAAAGGTTGATGTGCACAGAATGCTTATGTTTTCCTTTTTGCTAAATTTTTGCATAGATTTTCTGGTGTGTCTCATTTAACACTTAAGAAAAAGTTTAAAGTTGTTTCAACATAACATTTTATGTGTGCGAGTTACTGATGATCAAAGACAACTGACAGGAAGGGTAAGTATTTGAATCTCAGTTTTGGAATCCTAAGGCTTTGAGCAAGACATTCACCCAGTCACGCTGAGCCACGTTCCCAATGCGTCTTCAAAAAAATTGGGTGAATGCAGTAGAACTTGTAGAACTGGGCTGGACCGGAGTGGAAACTGGTACGGCGTAGTATTGTCTCTCTTTACTTTTTTGAAACAGCCTAGTGAAGACATGGTTGAAGCAATATGCAGTAAAAGAAAAAAAAATTAGGATGTATTAACGATGATATTGACCAATTAACTGCGTAACAAACACTGCTTATGGACTTCACTGATATACCACAAGCATGGCACAGATGGGAACGATTGGATGGCGTTCTGAGTGAGATGTCACTGTGTATGTTCTCACAACGACCTCTTCAGGCTTGTGCTATGATCCATGGTAGGTCCACGCCACGTTATAGAAGACTGCATTAAGTTCAATGGACGTTCTTCCATTGCTTACCACGTTTACGGCATGCATGCAGCAGGGTATCAGTGCGTCACATTTAAAGAATTTAGTATACACTACTGCTCAAAGGTTTGGAATCACTTTCAGAAACTCCCACCCCAGGAAAGCAAGACCAAAACGTAGGGTTAGGTTAGGGGAAATATCAACTTAAATTAAGCCTATACTCCTTTGAGCTCTGGCACACTATTTTCTTTTTTGACATAAAGAAAGAATAAAAAATAAAAACTTTTTCTATTTTCTATAAAACCCTTTTCTGTTCTAACTTTTAACTTTTTCTATTTATATATATATATTAAAGTTGAAAAGAAGTTAGGGATGGGGTAAATAAAATTTGGAATATAGGTAAGAGTTAGGAGACTGGGATAAAGGAAAGTATGGGCCTAACATAAAAAAGTAAAAGTTAGAGTAAGTAAAAGGAAAGAAGGGGGGAAAAGGGGGGAAAGTACAAGCTAAGGTTATAGTAGGGATAGGGGTGAAGGGTTAGTAGGGGTCAGGGGTTTAAAATCAATAAGTTTTTAGTTTAAACTTGAAATTTGGGGTCACGGATGAAGATTGGGGTTAGCTTAGGGGAAATATCAACTTAAATTGAGCCTATGCTCCTTTAAGCACTGGCACACTTTTTACTTTTTTGATATAAAGAAAGAATCAGAAAGTAAAACTTTTTCTTAAAAAAATTATATCCATATATTTTAAATATAATGAAAGTAATTTAAAATGATAAAAATGTATATAGGAATTAATATTAAAAAAAACTTGAGGGAAAGATATGAATTAATTTTTAATAAAAGATAATTAAAAGTCCTATGAATAAAAGAAAAATCAAGATGAAAAAGAAAAAGAAACTTTATAATAGGAGCAGTCATCCATCTATTCTAAAGTGTAAGAATAGTTGTCAGAGTAGCAGGACAATTGAGTGTTTTATACATCTGTTTATTTAAAAACATGAAATGAAAGATCTACACCCCGTTAAATTAAATTTTAAAATAAGGATAGCTGTAAGGTTTTATAATATTGTAAGACATTGTGATCTAATAAGAAGATTCCTGTGTGTTGAGAACAGACCCCTCACTGTGCTTCCTTATGTGGTAACACCTTCTATATCCTGCATCCAGACGAGGATACATCCAAATGGCTCTTATCCGCTAGAACCCTTTTGTTTAATCAGGAGAATGCAAATGCATCTCCTCTCACCTGTCTGTCTCTGGGTCCCTCTATGACTGACATGTTAATGACTGGTTCTTTTGATGTTCGGGACGTAGCATCGTTTAAATGTGCTCTCTTTGCTGAGAATAAACAGAGATCTTCAGACATCATGCCTGCGTGTGTGTGTGTGTGTTGTTTTCTCTCCCGGTCGATTGGGCCCGGACCAGTAAGTGTATCAAGGTGCAGCGGACACTCTTCTTCTCTTAGCTTAAAACTTAGCTCAGACACACTTCTTCTACATTTAAACCTAACAATAGCAATCTCAGAGATCTGGGGAGTGGAGTCATGTCTTATTGAAAATCTTGTCCGTATTTGTTAATTCTTTAAAGGTCTCAAAGAGAAAAGATAATAAGGGTCTCAAAGAGAAACAGAATCAAGCTACTGTATGTCCTTAATATTCTGTTTCATATATATGCCATGATGAGGATTAGGGAATCCAGCAATGTTGAATTTGAGTCCAGACACCGAGTAGGGTCGAGGCCAGGGTTGACACCAAAACCATAACTGATCAAGGTAGGTTTGAAGGTTTTAAAGCCCAGAAAGGAAAAAAAAAAAGATTGAGGTCAAAGTTGGAAATAAAGATTAAACTTTGGGAGTTGGGGGTAGGGTAAATTACATTAGGGTTGAGAGGGTTAGGGTTGGGTTGAATTAGGGTTCGGAAAATTGGGGTTATGAGTGGATAAAGGTTAGGGATTAGGGTTAGGATAAGGATGGGGAAGGGGTTGGAAAATTGGGGTTGGGATTAGGATAAGATTGGGTTAGGGTTAGGGTTAGGTGGATGTCTGTCTTCGGACTGTGGAAGCGAATCTGGTGCTGCACAAGATGTCTTTAAGATTTAAATTTTTACGATAGGCTAAAATAATCCTAAAGTTTTGCAGTTCCTGTATCTCTGTTTGTGCTTGTTTAAAATAATTTTTAATTTTGCTGTTTATGTCTAAAGTGGTACGAGAATAAGTGGTAATTAAAGGGATGACGTGTGTGGAGTCCGGCTGCACGGCACCTGAGGAATGAGTTTTGACAAGTCTGAGTTGCAGCTTTTATTTTTCTGGGAAACCTTTTGGTATAACGTCTTTTTCTGAGGGCCTGAAATAAGATTGAGGTTGCCTCCTGAAAATCACTCTCTTCTGTACAAATATGAAAAAATCTAATCAACTGTGACTTCATCATGCCTTTAAAGGTGTGTTTAGGGTGAAATCTCGATTTGTACAAAAGAGAAGGTGTATCCGTACTTTTAAAGTGTACTTTTGTTTTCAGACTATTTGAATCTCCAAGAGGTTTATCCCGAAGTACTGTGGTATCTAAAAAGGTGATTTCATGATGATTTAAAAGTGTTTTTAAGATGGTTATTGACTAATTCAATGAATTGTACAAAACATTTCTTACATTTCTAACCGATTCCAAACACGTCATTCAAATATCTGTAGTATACCAACGGAACCAATGGACACTTTGCCAAGAGCGTAGACTTCCAGTCGGCCATGTATATATTCACATAAACTGGTGCGAATTTCTTGCCCATCGCCGTCCCCTGGATCTGCAAAAACATTTGTGAGTCAAACTCAAAGTCATTACGGATCAAGCTAAGTTCCAACAGTTCTAATAGATATTTTTCTGGTCTCGTTGGATCTGGAAATTGTAAGAATGCTTTCTTAACCGCTTGTATGCCCAGTTCCGTTGAGATATTTGTGCATAGACTATTAATGTCAATTGTGAAAAAGAAGGCTCCATTTGGAATGGTGACGTTTTGCAACTTCGCTATAAAATCGTATGAATCTTTTAAATAAATGTTGTGTTTTTGTGAAATAGTGTTTAAAAAAGCATCAAGATATTGTGCAATGTGGTATGATTCACTCCCACAGTCCGAAACAATAGGCCGCCCCCTACGGATTTCTCCGGGTACCGTCCATGTGTTCATCGGAGCATGGATCTTGGGTAATAAATAAAATAATCTAGATCTAGGGCAATCCGAACCCGTCAAATACTGTTTTTGTTTTGCAGTGATAATTTTATCTGAATGCATCTTTTCCAATATGGAATGTATTTTGTTTCAGTCTGTAGAGAGTGAGTTAATGGTATGTAATCGTCCCCATTGGCCAGTTGTCTTTTGGCCTCGTATATATCCTGTGCTCTATCCATTATCACTATCCCCGAGCCCTTGTCCGCTGGTTTAATGACAATATCCTTATTTGATTTTAAAGAACCTACGGCACTTCTTTCTTCTAAGGATAGATTATTTATATAACTTGTTTGTATTTTTGTATTTAAAATTCTGTAATTTCTGTTAATAAGGTTTATGATAGACTTGCTACAAGATTCTAAGGTCAGTTCCCAATTAGATCTATTAGTGAACGGAATTACCACTGCGTTTTTTTCATAATTAAAATGATTAAGAATTTTTAGCTTTCTATTGAACGCGCGGATGT
The DNA here is from genome assembly GCA_030068045.1 of Platyallabes tihoni. Lineage (NCBI taxonomy): Eukaryota > Metazoa > Chordata > Actinopteri > Siluriformes > Clariidae > Platyallabes > Platyallabes tihoni. The sequence continues at coordinate 6,619,613 of JAQQZS010000010.1, read as the reverse complement.
CCCTGTCGAGTACCCCAGGGTCCGCCCCATTCGGTGTGGGAATAAATGTAAGACCCTTCTGTAATGAGCTTATTTCCGCTTGGGATAAATTAAATTTTTTGGATAGATTAAAAATGTTGGGAGTATTAATTTAGGTTACACGTCTCCTTCCTTAATAGTTTAACTGGTCGCACCAACTATCAAACATCCGTTGTGCCTTACCTGCTGTCCAATGGATCCCTTCTTTCTCCACCTGAAACAGGAGTTTATTCAGCTCCAAGAGCGGGCTCCCATGAGACTCAATGTATCTATTAATTAACTCCAAATTTTGCTGCTCCTGTGGACACAACATATCTGAAAATTTAATAATTGGCGTATATATGCTTGCGTTAGGGAAAGCCTCCCGAGCTGCCCTCCAAAGGGCTTGTAATTGTTTTATTGTTTTTTATGTGGATGTTGTGCTCTATTATTAATTCCCACTGATAAAAGCACTTTCTGAATATGTGGATGTGACTGCAATTTTTGTAAAATTTTAGAAACATGGAAAAAGTTGGCTCCTGGGAAGCTATCCACTTGTATATCGCCGTTTTGAATTTTAGGGATCCGCGAAAGGTTTGAATCCCCGATAAAAACTATTGGTTTGTGTATTTTAATATGCCAGTCCACTCCCTTTCTTTCCGTGTTTATGTGCCTAGTTGGTCTTACCGGAAATTTTATTTCATCTATCATGTCCACGTCGGAGGAGTCAAAAGACAACCACTCCAACTGCAGTGCCATTCATGATTCCGGAGAGACGGGTTCAGATCGGGTATTAGTAAGAGATGTCTCTTTTATCCTCCCAGTCATCCTCATCCTCCCCTCCCCCCCATTGGCACTCACAGCCGAGTTAGCCCTTCTCTCCTCCAGCGTGGTATAAAAGGAGAAATATGTGTTATGTTCTTATTCTGAGTTTTCTTATCCGCAATTTGTTTTATCCCTATAGGACTCACCTCTCTGTGATGTACCTGTGCTTGGGTAATGATCTTTCTTTTGTTGATGTTCACAGGCTGTACCTTCAGAGGAACTTGATCCGGTAAGTTTCCAGGGTGTGTGACATATGATTTTTCAATCATTGTAACGTCAACGTTTTGGTCTTTGCTTTGAGTTAGTCTGTTTGACGACGGCAGCATATGATAATGGTCCAGAGCCATTCAAAAAAGTGGCTTGTTTTTTAAGGATAATCTCCTTTCCCAATTGGAAAATTTCCTGTTTGTGCTGAGGTTTCCACAATATCTGTATGGTTTTAGTCAGTTTTTTATTAAATCTACATTGTGTATCTGACGATAAAAGAGGCTGTATTTGTTCCCCATTGTCTAACTCTGAATGCTCACTTAAGACAGTAAATCTATTGCAGTAAATCTATATAGTTCCACCATATCAACTTCTCAATGTGATCAAGAAAGAAAAGGGGGAAAAAGAGGGGGGTGGGGGGGCTGGGGGGGGAGAAGCCACTAACCCACTTGCTGAAGATTCACCAAGATCTTGGTTGCAGTTAACTTCAATCAGTTCCAGCAGGCTTAGAGGAGGGGGAAGGTAAGGAGATAAAAAAGAACAAAAGCAAGGATAAGGAAGAGAAACCACTAGAGAAAAAAAAATCAAAGAACAGAAAATACATGTAAAGGAATAAACAAAGAAAACAATAAAACCAGAGCTCTGGACCAAATAAAAAGGGTTAATCTTCCTTTTATGATTCCCAGTCCTTGTGTAGTTGGTCAGGCTTTGGTGATAGTCCATCTCACTTGATCAGTTGAAAAGTCCATCTTTATTATTTTTAATTAAATAAAGTCTTATAAGAAGAAAAAGCAACATTCTGATAGAAGTCATCCATCCATCCTCCAGTATAAGGATAGTTGTCAGGCCTCAAAATAAAAAATCGTATTTATTGATTTTAGATATCGTATTTATTTTTAAAAATGAAAATAAAAATCTACACCCTGTTAATTAAAATGTAAGAGTTAAGGTTTAATATACCTGTAGAGTTAGCAATCTCTGAGATCTGGGAGTGGAGTCATATCTTATTGGAGAGTCATTAAATAAGTGCTATAAGAAAAATATTAGTCTTTTTAAGTGCTTCAATCATCAAACAATTTGTGAGGCAAAAACTTTATGTAATCTTATCATATATCATATCATATCATATCATATGCCCATTCCTACATTCCCTTGTTAATCATCTTCACCATCTATAGAAGTTATTCATTATTCAACCTCATGTTAAACCCTCGACGATGCTCCGTTTCCAATTCTCCTATCCAATATCTTTCTCACCTTTTCCTCTGATAGGTTTCACACCCCAAATTGGCCTCCAACCCCGAGATTCTGAGATTGCGTATGCCAACAGATCTGAAATGTGTAGTAAGATGTATCTTGATTGTGTCTTTCTGAAAAGTGTATAAAAGTTGTTTCAATCTTTTTTCAATACTGTGTTTTGTTTCTCCAATATACCGCTGGTCGCAATGTTTGCATGTAATCATGTAAACCACATTAGTTGTTTGACTAATCATTGTGTTTGGGATGGTATAGTGTTTTCCCTGTGTCCACACTTGGCTAAACGGTTGAAAAAATGCGTTGGAGATATGTTGTGTCCTGCACTGTAAAAAAAAAAAAAAACGTAAAAAAAACGGTCAAATGACTGGCAGCAATGGCTGCCAAACAAAAACCATAAAATTAAGGTAAAATACTCTAGTTCATATTATGCTCAAAAACATTAAATTTACAGAAATTATTTTATCTTTTACA
>JAQQZS010000010.1:6594008-6607769 GCA_030068045.1 Platyallabes tihoni | reverse complement strand
TCTCCAACCAGAAGCAGGACACCAGGACGAGTCAGACAGCTCCAGGGGGCAGAGGGGGTCTGGATCACTGGAAGCTCTGGAGCGACATGTATAGCTCGACAGAGAGACAGGTAGAGGGAAAAAAACAATGTTAAATGGTCACAGTCAAACAATGTATAAAGTGAATGTATATTTAGTGCAGAGTGCAAGCAGGGACACCGGCAGGACTAACTATGACAGCATAACTAAACGGGAGAGCCAGAAGGAAACACAGACATGAGGGGTCCCTAAGATGTAAAGCAAACAATCACCTCACCGTCAACAAACCTGAGTGATCAATGTGAGGAAGACAGCATCTAAACATACCAGTTCACCATAATACTCTACGTCCATGAGTCCCCCAGATCTGCTCCTTTAAATAAATATTTTTTTAGCTCAGACTTATACACTGAAACTGCGTCTGAGTCCCGAACACTATTTGAAAGACTATTCCATAACTTTGGGGCTTTGTAAGAAAAAGCTCTGCCCCCAGCTGTAGTTTCCATAATACGCGGTACTGACAAGCAGTCTGCATCCTTTGATCGAAGTAGGTGTGGCGGATCGTAAGACACTAGCAGTTCACTCCGATTCTGCAGCGCGAGACCATTTAATGCTTTATACGTCAATAGTAGTATTTTAAAATCAATGTGGAATTTCACAGGGAGCCAATGCAGTGTGGATAAGATAGGTGTGATGTGCTCGTATCTCCTGGTTCTAGTGAGGACTCTCGCTGCTGCATTCTGGACTAACTGAAGCTTGTTTATGTACCTAGTTTAACAACCAGACAGTTAGCTGGTTTTTCTCATCTAGTTTTTCTCATCTTGCTGAGACGTATAACTGAGACGTATAACTGTGTGTCATCAGCATAATAATAAAGGTTGAAGTAGTGTATGTGTCTGTGTTTTGAGAAATTGAGTTTTTAACTTGCTAGTGAGGATTTTGGATGCTTGCGAATATGTTGTGATGATGATGCGGATGATATCTTTGTGGTCCGGCACAAATGATTTAAATTCTTTTTGTAAATCTCGGAGTGTATTAGTTTTAATGGATCTGATGAGTCTCCTAGAATATCCTCATACTCTAAGAGCTTTGAACAATATATGAATGGCCTCGTGTACATGTTGTTCGAATGAGCAAATTCTATAAAAGTGGATAATTTGAGATAAATCTTTGAAGGTACTGTATGTTTAGGATGAAAAATGCTTTTACAAAGTAATGAAAGTGAGTCTGTGGGTTTGAAAAAGACTTTTGTATGTAGTGTTTTTGCATTATTTATTGTGGGAATAGTAAAAACTGTAGTGTCTAAAAAATTTATATTTTGAAGGGTGAACCGTTGCTTTAACCTTAGTATGTTTGTGATGTGAGTTTATGTGGCAGATTGATGAAGTTGTCAAATTGTTGTTGATCATGGCGCCAGACCCCAAAGATATCATCTAGGTATGTGAAGAGGACATTTTTGGAACAGTGTCTCTTTCTATACAGCCACGTAAATGTTCGCTTACACTGCAGCAAACTTTTTATCCATGGCTGTTTCCTATACCTGTAAGTAAATAAAGTAATTTCTGGTCAGGTTAATCTCCAATAGCTGGTCTATCAATTGTTAAAAGGAGATTATTATTTATTTTGGATAAATGCCTTCAGTATTGTTTTACAGTGTAGAAAGAAATCAGAAAAGATCATTGAGTTAGAAAGTGATCCCAAACTTTTGAGCGGTCGTGTATATACTGGACAATCGTGCCCGTATGTCATCTGCCGTGACCTTCTCATGCTACACAATGTAGTTAGAGAATATACTGTAGAATATAGTAAGACACTCAAGGTTTGTTCTTTGCCTCCCATAAAGCTCTATGCTCCATCTAATCTGTAAAAGCATAATTTGAGGCAAGTTCAATGATCGAGTCTTGATTATAAAAAATATTTTAGTTGTTGTTTTTTCTTATGCCAGGTTGGACGTGCATCGATTCCAGTAGCTAATATATAACTGGCTAGGCAGCATGACAAAATCTAGTTGATGGCAACTATTGCTTATTAAAGGATAATTTACTTCTTGATTATCGGCAAACTATAGGGCTAGCCAAAAGTATTAGGCCAAAAGTGAAATTCCTTGTTTTAATGATACTATTTTTTTTCAAAACAATTAAAATCAAGATAATAAGAATATTTTATTTTATGCAGTAAAATTGCTATACAAAAATCTATATTTAGTATGAAGTCATTTATTCTTAAAAAAAAAAAACCAGCTGAATACAACTGGGCATCGAGTCATCAGGTGTCGCTCGCTCACTCCATGCTTGCTTGATTGCTTCCTGAAGATCATGAACAGAAAAAGCCAAAAAATAAAAAAAAGTTGCCAAAACTGTTTCACAGTAATTCACTTGAAAATTACTTTATTCTTCTGTAATGTTCATGAGAATTATTTTTCGGCATTTTTGTGCAGAGGTGGCCACATATTTGTTCCATCCATTACACCAAACCAGCTGATTCCAATTAGTAGAACTCTTTAGCCAGATAGGCGAGAACTAATCAGTAACATCACCTGTCTTGTGCACATGGGGAACTATAATACATGGCTTATGTTTTCTTAATACTTTTGGCCACTGTATTAGTCATGCATTTTCAGCCACAATGGCATAGTTCCAGTATAAGGAAAATCATCCAACAATTTTAGCTAAGGAATAAAATAACTTTTTTTACATGAAAAGAACAGAATTTCTCACTCACTCATTGTCTATACTGCTTTGTCCTGTATACAGGGTCACAGGGGCCTGGAGCCTATCCCAGGAGACTTGGCATGAGGCGGGGTACACCCTTGAATGGGGTGCCAATCCATCGCAGGGCACACACACACACACACACACACACTACAGGTATTAACACTACAAACATCAATTAGCCTAATTAATCTGCATGTCTTTGGACTGTATGAGGAAACCAGAGTACCCGGAGGAAACCCACCAAGCACGAGGAGAACAAGCAAACTCCATGCACACAGACCCGAGGCAGGAACCGAAACCGGATGTGCAAGGAGACTGTGCTAACCACTATGCTGCTGTGCCGCCTAATAGAATTTCATCATTTGATAAAATCATTTATTTATTACTTATTATTTGTGCATGTTTAACAGAAGTAGTTTTTATTTAAATATATTTTCTCCTCAGCTCTTTGCTTAATTCTGTTCCTCTTGAATAAAACAGTATTTTCATGCTGGAGTGTTCGCCTTGATTTATTCATTTCTCTTCTCCGAGGTAATTTTCGAATCCCCTGCTGGTCTGGATGAATGAGCCTGTCGATGAACGTGACGCAAGAGTCTGTTTTTACACCCACTGTGTCCCCAAATGCAAGATGCACTCCTCTGAAGTTAAATGTTCGATTTTAATTGCATTTAGAGCTGTTTAAACAACTATGACAGTCTGTTAGTAACTTAATGGCTTTTTTATGATAAGAATATGTTCAAGGTTTCACAATCTTTTTACACCCGAGGACACTTTCATTAGGAAAAAATATCAATCACTGTTTCCTCTAACTACAGACAAAAAAAATGTTCAAAGGTAAATTTAGGCACGATAATATTATTTCATTCATATTATTTTATTAAATTCCTGTCCATGGAATATGTTTTAAAGAAATTCAAATTATTTCCAGTGAACACTATTAAGTTAAGTTGTATTACTACACAGTGAAGTTCATTATTCTTCTCATATCCCTGCATTTCGTTAGTAGGCTGGGCTCAGCCATTATATGGCAAATAATGGGACAAACCGGGTCAAGGGCCTTGCTAAAGGGTCCAACAATGGCAATCTGGTGGAGCTTGGGTTTAAACCGCCGACTTTCTGATCAGTAACTCAGAGCCATAACACACTCGGCCACCACCACCCCTTAACAGGTACGATAACTTATAATGTTGGGTTGGGATAATAACTGCCCTTCCTGCTTATGTGACACAGATGTTTCAATGCTGAGAGCCATGGTTCTAAGGTCGTATGATGAAACCTTTCTATAGTCTTCTTTACATGAGACACCACAAAAATGCATTGCAAATTGCAAAACTGTTTAAACATTGCATCGAGATGACATTCACACTGTATGACATATGTGTCTATGTCTAATGTTCTGAAATATTATTATTAACTAGCCCTGACATTATGCACAGAATGTCTTGAAGGTGTTTTACACGAAATAATCAGTGAGACAATATACTTCCTTACATATTGCGTAAACTCAAGGGATAAACTCAAAGGGCACTGGTGGCTCAGTGGTAGATTCCCAGTCATCACCCAAACCCCAGCCACTGGATGCAGTGCCAGTCCCAAGTCTGGATAAAATGGGAGGGTGTCCGGCATAAAACCTGTGCCAAGCTTGTGTGTACGGACCAGAAGGTCTGTTGTGGCGACCCCTTGACGGTAGCAACCGAAAAACTACAGTAACAATAAAATGTTGTATAAACCCAAACGCCAGCTCTCATTCGCTCTGAACTGGAAGGTGGTGAATGATAACATCATCTTCCTTAATTAGACTCGTCCAGGACGCGCTGACCTTCTTCAAATCCAATATGGCTTGTACAGATTTGCAGTTTTAAGAAAAACTTGAAAGAATGTTCTGGCTAGATCTTCCCCTACCACTGTTGCAAGACCGCAAATTGGGCATATGTCTCTTGAGTCTTTTAAAGATTTTCATTCACTCTAATTTATGAAAAAACATAATAGAGGCTAGTCTATTTTGTGTAATCCCTTTCTAAAAGGGTAACTTTTTCCAGCCCCTTTGATTGAAGTGAAATTGTGGATAGCTGTGTTGACATACAGTAGCTGCCCACTGCTTTATTGAATCCTGATGACATTTATCCTGATGACGTTTTGACACATCAGCAGGCACACTTGGCCTCCTGTTACATGAGGAGTTCCCACATTTGGTGGTACTCCTTAAGGGTACATCTAGCAGCTTCTCTTGACCATGGACTTTGGTGGGACAGGACAGCGACTTTGTGTGGATAACATGGCCACCCTGGTTTACATGCACTCCTGACCTACAAACAATATCTCATCCATACTTCGCCAGTCTATTTTTAGTAATTAAGTATCAACAACAACAGTCAGTTGTTATTTTAAGACATGAAGGTCACCTGTTCTGGAATAGTTCTTGCAAGAACAGTATTGTCAAGTGCATTTGCAAAACCCATCAAGCACCATGATGAAACTGGCTCTCATCAAGACCTTCCCAGGAAAGCAAGACCAAAACTTACCTCTGCTGCAGAGAACTTCATTTAGAGTTTTCCAGCCTCCGAAATAACCAATTAACAAACGGCACCTCAGATTAGAGCGATTATCAAGGTTTTACACAGCAGACGTAACAGACACATCTCATTATCAATTGTTCAAATATGATTATTGCATATTCTGAATGCTGTCAATGTGTCCAAACTTAAAAAAAGAGCCCTAGGCCTCCAAACACTCCAGATCCCAATCAGATTGATCACCCATGAGATGCGCTGGTCAACCGCACAACCCACAGCACCCAAACATCCTGGTGCCAGACATATCAGCGCACCCTGGAGGTCTTGTGCAGCCCCCAGTGGCACAAGGGGAAACTACACAATATTTGGCAAAATGTTTTTCTTTGTAATGTTCTGTGTGATCAATGTATAAGTTATATCTTGTCCTAAATTGTAAGTTGTTGAGATAAAAGTGTTTAACAAACATATTCATCTCTGCAAACCTGTTCTTTAGTTTGTTCCAGGTTTCAAGCAGAAACAAGCTCTTTGTCCTTCTAAATATCACCTGTAGGCAGGCCACTTTTTTTCTTATGTCAGCTTCCACCTTGTAATTGGGACACGAGTCTGATGTGATTAAAGGAACTAATGACACACACATGCACATTTCCATTAACCAACCTCGTGCAGACCACAAGAGAGAGCGATGGATGAAGAGCTCTGAGTCAACAAGAGCCTCACTCTCAACAAAGGACGCTTGCTGTTAATGACAGGTTTGCAGCTCTTATTAGGGCACTTACAAGGTTGAGGTGTGATGAGATCAAAAAGACCTGTTATCATGTGCATGCACTCAGAATAATTGCTGACAAAAATTTCTGTGCTGTTTCTTTGCTTCCTAGGACTTCTGTATAATGTTTGAAATGACTAGTGAGTCAAAGTAATCACCAGTCACCGCTATGTGGAGCACTTCAGTAGGGCGCTCCCATGTGCAGGCAGAAGGGTGAGAAAACTGTCTGAAAGTAGTTTGCTAGCATGAAATTATTTTAGAATGGATTAGGTCTGTTTTATAGTCTGTGAAATTGAATTGGGTTGTCCAGCTGCAAATGTTACATAAATATCCAATCCCACATGTCCGATCAGCTCAAAGAGCTCGACACTGCTAACACTACTACTAATCCTCCCTGATGCTGCTGAAGACATCACATTCTCCATCCATCATTAATTCTAAAAAACGTCCATATCCTGTAACTTTTTTGTTGCAACTATAAAAAAGAGGAATTCTGTACTGTTGGCACGGTGTCTTAGTGGTTAGCACTGTCGCATTGCACCTCCAGGGTCCAGGTACGATTCCTGTCTCTGTGTGCATGGAGTTTCCATGTTCTCCCCATGCAGATTAGGCTAATTGGTGTCCCCAAAGTTGCTCATAGTGTGTGAAATAGTGTGTGCGAGTGTGCGTGTGCCTTGTGATGGATTGGCACCCCATCCAAGGTGTATACTTGTGCCCAAAGTCTCCTGGATAAGATGGATAAGGATGTATACAGGATCACGCGGTATAGACAATGAAACAATGAGATGAATTCTGTACTGATTCACTACTGAAAAATATTAATTGTTTTTGTAATAATGGTTAGAGAAAAACTAAACAGCTTTGATTTGACACGTGGGAAATCAGTGTATGAAGGGGACAGAGTTCCTCAGGTTTATCCACGGGTGCATTCAGTATTTGTTTTTTTTCCAGTACAGATCATGCAGCTGTTTCAGTGCTCTAATGTTCACTTTGAATTTCTCTGGAAAAAAAAACATCACTAGAGGAATGGTGTCATCACTTCAGGGACAGCAACAGTTGCTGAAAGTAAATTTGGAACTATTTTAGCCTAATATCAACTGTTCCTTTTTAAGCAGCTGGTTCGATTCATTGGGAAAGTCATTGACCCACATATGCTGAAGCAGCACGAAATATTTAATTGATTTCACACGGAAAGCATGCTGGATAAACAGAGACAAGCAGACGAAATTGCAGTTAATGAGTGGGTGTGTGTGAGTGAGGGAATGATACCGTACACCTACATCCTTTTTAGAAACAGAACAGGACAAATGCAAAGGAGGTCATCTCTGTCCACCCAAGAGCAGATGTGTCTGAAGCACATCTGCATTGAAGTCACATCTTTTGTGTGGTATGATGACCTCATGCTTTTCTTTCTGCACTTCATATACTCAGGCACTGCTTTGAAACAGAGCCAATAAGATTAAAGCTTAACTTAACAGAACTGACTGCTGCAAACAATGTCATGCTGACCAATCAAAGCATTTGTAAGACGTACCTTATGAGCACATGCTATTGTCATTTGAATGAATCTTCATATGCAATTCCGATTCTTAGACTTGATTTCAAATTTTTAAAGATATGTGAAATAATACCATACTGCATGCAGTTTAACGTCAAGTAATCATTCCCATACCCCTAACTGACACATGCAGTGTTTAATTTTAACGCTGAGATTTTTGAGGCTGGCTAATATAATGAGATCATAACTGCAGTTTTTTCCTGATTAAACAGCTGCTCGATGTGACAGCTGAGTTTGGGAGTTTGGTATGAGTAGCATTCCTCAGATCTGGCCTCAGTTCTAAAGAAAACTCTTGAGACACAATGGGAGGAACCGTGAATTTCTTTTTTTTACTCTGATCACAAATTAAGCAGGATGTTAGGATACAAAGGTCACACAGCCTCCATTAGGTAAAGAGTAACATCCAAGGGGGGGTCTAAAACATCCAGAAGCTTGAATTGCTCTTCCAATTTCATACATACATACAGGAGTCTGACGAGAAATCTCAAAGTGCATTTTGGCTAAAAAAAAATATATATATATATATATGTCATTCTGTGACCTAGAAAAGGTGTTACGTCATGCACAAATGGCTTTGAGGAGAGCTTTGATGGAAACAAGGAGTCACTCAAGCGTACATGAGTGTACAGTATGGTGAGAACGAGGAATAACTTGTGATTTTGGAAACAGCGGGAATGAGGAGTGCTTTGTGAGTGGCCCACGACTCTGAGAAGAGCTTCATGAATGTCATGAGGGAGCAACAAAAGAAAGACACTAGTTCTGCACGTGCCCCCACCTGCTCTCTTCTCCTTCTCCTCAATCTCACCATAATAACTTCATCTACGAGATCGTTGAGAACCCGGAGAGCCCCATGACCTGGGGGAGTGCCTCTATGCATGCCTGGAGAGCACACATGGATTTTTTTTCTCGCAAAGTCTAGAGAAAGAATCCAACCATTCTCCAGCTTTTTGCTAAGTTTGAAGGAGGCTTGTGGAGTTTGAAGAGAGCTCTAAAAGAACCCAGAAGTTCCAGAAAGTTTCCAGGAGTACGCCAATGTTCTTGCCAAATCGCTCTCGGCGAGATTTTTCATCAGACTCCTGTATGTATGAAAGGGGCTTAACTCAGAGTGTGTGGGGGTGGGGTACAGATTTTTCTTTCTCGTTGAAACTGTATCCTTCATATTGAAGCATTTAGTGATTTGCTATGTGTCGATTAGAATACTCATTTATTAGTGGTTTAAAAACATTGTTGAGGGGGAGACTTGGCTAGCGGTATGTTTATTTGAGACAGTATTTTGTCAGATTACCATGGATGATAAACAGAGTCATCCCAAATACAACAAATTGTAGCATCTAATTCTGGGGTACAGTTTGATTTAATAGGTGAAATAATAGCTCTATACTGTAGGTCCAATTTTCCTGTCACTCCGTTGATGACACATGTAAAACACTCTCTCGGGTCTCAACACGCTGACACACTTTGTAGAACAGAGGTGATGAGTCGCTGCTGGCAGTGCTGAAGTTTATTCTGAAAGATATTTTCTTGGCGCCGGCTGAAGAAACACTAAAACACAGACTGATATCTAAGAATCTGCAGCAAGATTTAATAGCGTACAAATGCCAATCTGGTTCAAGCAGAGATCTGTCCATCCTGGTATATTTTCTGATCACGCAATGCAGTGGCCTCATCATCGAGTGGATGATCTCTGTATATCACATTTTGTGTGGTACAACTTGGAAAACTTCAAGAAGAGCCATTGATTTTTGAAATTTCAGATCCAACCATTGCTGGGTATAAGAGCTCTTCTCAAAGACCTTGTGGCAGCTACATCTCAGCAGTTGAGGGCCTTGTTCAAGGGTCCAACAGTGGTAACTTGTCAGTTATGGGGGTGAACTTGGGACCTTCCGAACCAAAGTCCAATGCCTTAAGCACTGAGCTACCCCGGATGCTGTCATGTTGGTTGAAGAAAGCATGATTTATTCGTGAAGTAATTTTCCCAAATTTGTAGCTTGGAAGAAACATCATGTAAGTCTTGTCCCAGCTGCATCTCAAAATTGTTATCCTTGCATAAACCACCATGGTTTAAATACAATTCTGATTTGCATTGCCTTTTTAAATCATCAACTAATTAAGCCACAATCTACTTCATGATCCTTGCTCAATTTCCCAACCTGTGACAGAAATGTTTCTACACATCTTCATTCACAACAATCATTGCTTTCATTTATGTTTCTCACTTCCACTTCCTGGAAAATTGATCATCGACGATGAGCAAAACTTGGAGAAAATATGGTTTAAATCGGACTTTGTGTGAACTCGCAATGTTCCACACCATGCATTCTGTCATCACCAAGCTATTACTGTCAAGTAGGTTCTCCCGACATAAACTATGTGCATGTCTTCTTTCATAGCCCGGGGCCTCAAACAACAGCAAAACATGGTTGAACATGTACATTGTATTATTAAATGTTACCTTAATTTTTTCCTAATATGTGGTTTCCCCAGTGAGGAATGCTTAGAATAAAAGAGATATTCAGGAGTTTTCATCCACCTGTTGAATGCACACAAAACACCTCAGTATAGCAAAGGTGAGAATGTGGTGACAGCAATTAATGCTTAAGTTACTGACACAAAACTCAAGGAAAGAAAGACTTTATATTGGATTCCAGCAGTTTTAGATTAGGGGTTTAACGCAATGATAATATGATTAGTGTTCCAAAGGTCTATATCTTTATCTATATTCAGATGTGAGCCTAGACTGAGGGTGGTCTGTCCAGGAAATGTGGTGGGAAGTGTTTGTTTCTCCAATAATTGAATATGAACCCTATAAATCTGCCCCTGAAAATAGAAATATCAGGACAGAATGCAAGAACTCTTGAGGCCCCCTCATTTCTTTATATTTTGCTTCTTAAAAGTCAGACGTTCTTGTATTTTTAACATAGTTTTGAAGAAGAGTTTTCCAGGCTTCCTAAAGGACTTTTTTGGCTCTAATTTTTTAGTCCAGTCCCTGTACCTGACCGGTTTCAGAGGATTGTTTTTTGTTTGTGCAGCCACAGTGACCTATGAATCATTCAAGCATAAAAAAACATCTTACTTAAGGCATGAAACAGTGTGAAATGATGAAGGATGATCAGGCCATTGATTAGTATACTGGTGATGCTGAATGGTGAGTGGTTGGAACTCAGGCCCATCTTTAAGGCCTTTGCAGCCTGTTGCAAAAAACTTTTGTTACCATGTCTTTAATTAGATCTGCATAATTTAATTTTATTTTACATGAAGAAATGAGGAGGAGGGGGTTCTAAACAGTACTATGGCATTCCAGTTCATATCTGGGCTCAGCTAGCCACAACAACAAATATGTACCCAGAGGGTGTCGTTATGGTACCAAACATTTATATACCCAGTGACTTTCTACAGCAATCAGATTTTCTATTCATCTATAATTTACTACCATTTACTTCAAATATCTCTGCAAGTAATGGGGTTCTGAACCAGTTTCAGTCATTTGGGAAGGAGTCGGTGGTGTTCTTTTGGTTGTTGCTACTATTTAGCATATTCACTTAATTGTACTGCATCTACACACCCACACATTGTATGTACATTAGCCAACTTTTGATCTTTTTATTTAACTTTATTTCCCACTGAACTCCTCTGCTGTCAAGGTTTACAAACTTTAAGTCTTTGTCCAAATGGATGTTAGAAACTAAAGGTTTGAGACTGGAAAAGAAATCAGGTCATTTTACCCAATACAATAAAGTAGGTCTAATAAAATTCCATTTCCTCTGTGATCATTTCAGCATTACTACCTTTTCCTTTTTCCTAAAATGGCATTTGGCACATCAAGACTGTTGGGCTGGCGCTAAGTTCCACCAGAAGCTAAATTTGTCCTGCTGGTGTAGTTCACTTCTATGCAATGATTAAAAACCCAGCACAAATCCTTTACAGAAAAAACATGCTCTTGTTTTGTCTTTTTAAATGCCAAATCATTAACCATTAATAAAACTCATTGTAGAATTCTAAGTCTGGGGATTTCTTTTTAGAATTTTAGAATAATATGTAATGCAAGTAAATAATTATCACCTCTTCCTCTTCAGCTCAGTAGAGGTAATCTAATGGCATTTCTCTGCCTTTCCCTCTCTGGAGGTGGTCCTGCAATCTTCTTTCCATATGCTGGACCGTCAAATCCGACCCCTGAAAGGTTCATCCATTAAAATCCCAAGAAGCACACAAATTATATTCCATCTGTCTTTGCTGTCATATATTTTCCAAATGCATATTTTGCTGTGTGGTAGTATCTGTCTTGACAAGGAATCTTCTCAAAACTAAGTGCAAGGACCATGCAAAAGAACCATCTATAAAAACTTAGATGTTTTGGCATTGGTCCTTAACAAAGTAAGTACTGCTCCTTTTCAATCCAACTGAAAAAAAATGGTCTAGATTGCATATCCATTTGCATACGACTATAAAACAGCAGAAGATATAATTTTGGGTGGAGTTTTTTTTTTTTTTGGTTCTCACAGCTGATGCTTAGATCTGCATCATTTCATTTACGTTACCTATAGAGATACTAGGCAGATACTGTCTAGACAAATCCACAATGTACATTAGATAAAGATGTTGTGCTCTTAAGCACAATCCCCCAAAGATTTCTTCGAGAGAAAAGGAGTGGGAGGTTATAATGTGGATCTGGTGTTTGTAATTTGGTGTTTTCTTCTTCAAATGTGGTGAAAGAGCTCCATGGTTAATTGTGTGTGAGCAGTTTGTGGCTCTACCATTACCACCGCAACAGGTAGTAATTACATTATTTTAGACTTGCTGTAAAATATATTAAATATATTCCTATTCAGACATTTGCTTCTGGTTCAATTCAGGAGCCAACACAGGACATGCACATTCTGCAAATATATTGTACTGACTACTATCTCTTTTTGAAGCCATGGTCCAGCCTTGCTTTAATGCTCCTTATAGGGTTTTTCTCCTTATATCTCATCATGTGCCATCTCAGAAAGTCCCAGGTCTTTGCTAGGTAATGATTCCATTCTGTTGCCCTTGAAGATAAAAAAAACAACCTCCTGCTCCAAACAAAGGCTTCTTACCTTGCGTGATATTTGCTTAAGAAATATGATATTAGATTTTTTGTTTTTCTTTCTTGCTCTCTGGTTTTCAGCTGGGATGTTATTAATGAGGTTTCGGCAGCTACTTGCCTTTCGAATGTGACAACCTCGAATGAAAGGTATTCATTAAAATACCATTCCACAGATGGTCCTCGTCAGACTGTTTTAATCAGTTTTTCCCAGGTTTTAAGCCTCCTTCCACCCCCCTTTTTTTCTCTCAGCCTTGATGATCCGTTAATAGAGACAAACAACTCCAGAAACAGAGAGATGCAACGCTCAACTGCAAAGATCTGTCTGTGACAGCCTTTTAATTTAAACCACATCTCTTCAAAAACTCAGACAATCATATTCTACAGGCCAGAAAACAGAGCTACAGATAAGCACAACCTGCACAACTTGGCTAGTGGTAATGATAACTTAGTGTAAGCTCAAATCAGAGAATTTGGCATCCAGAAATACCGTGACCTAGCTCTATCATATGACAAATGCTTGAAGTAAAACAGTGATGAGTAAGCAATTCCAATGGCAGGACCACTTAGCAGTGTCTAGACCAGACTAGATTGGTATGACCAAACTGTGTCGAAATGCATTCTTCAGTCGTTCAACGTTGTAAGTTGATTAGTAGATAAGTACACTGTACTGTATGTAGTACAAACCAGGATAAATAAGCATACATACCCATTATTGTACTGTTTGTTTTGAGTGGTCATGACAAATAAGATTGTCCTAATGCTAGGATTTTTCCCATATGGCTCAGAAAGTTTCCATACATTTTTTTGAAGAGTGAATAATGTATTTGAGGATGGGAGTGATAGAAAGACCCAATCCCTGGTTCTCCTGAAATCAGTCTTGGTCTCAGTTCTGAATCCTGGTGCTAAAACTTAAGGTGGGGACGCTCTCCTGTCTTAATTCAGGTGATTTTGTCAACTTGCAGAGTTAGTTCTGGTTTCGTCCTCGATGATTGGAAAGGGGTAAATCCTCAAACTCTTAAACCCAGTGCACACATTTCTTACTGCAAGAGTAACTTGAAAGTACCCCAAAGTCCAGGTCTAGGCTTATTTTATGTTTTTTGGGGGGGGGGGGGGGGGGGGGGTGGAACGAA
>JAQQZS010000010.1:6561277-6588561 GCA_030068045.1 Platyallabes tihoni | reverse complement strand
AGGCTCCAGGTCCCCGCGACCCTGAATAGAGGATAAAGCGGTATAGAAGATGAATGAATGAATGAATGAATGAAATATATATATATATATATTACAATATTTAGATTATTTGCTGTGGCAACCCCTGAAAGGGAACAGCTGAAAGACAAAGAAGAAGATGATTACAATATTTAAAATTTTAACTATTGTATAACCAGGAGCTGTGATCTGATATGGACAAACATTTGCTAATGTCTGCTACAAAATTTAGTTTTGTTCTTAGATTAGTTTACATGCAAAAAAATAAAAATGCGGTCTACAAACTCGCCAAATCTAGCATCACGCCCTCTTTTTTAACTTGGCTAAATAATATTGTCAATTTGTCAATTTCAGCTCCTTCATACAATAGGATGTGTATTTTGGATGCTAAGCTGTCTTTCCTCAACCATTGAAGCAGAACAGAGTAATCCACCATGGTGAATGACCTGAAATATGGGGGTCACAGTTAAGAAAAAAAGTGAAGTGCTGTTTATTGTTGCTAAGCTGCATGAAGATCCAGGTCACAACAGAGCCCCAGATGGTCCTTTCCAGGGGAAACCCAATGAACAGTGGGAGGGAGGCTTTAACCAGATGGATCATAACTGTCCCATGTGCCACTAGGTCGAAACTCTGTATTGCATTTGACCTATTTCTGAATTAATTTTTTTTAAAGCTTTATTCATATGCACCATGCTCAAAGCTTGGGTGAGCAAAAGCTGGTGCTGGATCAGCATAAGCCAGGGACCCTTACATCATTCTATTCATATGCAGAGAAATGAAGTAAGTGCTGCAGATCATAAGGAGAAGACCAGATGACTGGGGTGATGACATTCAGAAAAGAAATATTTTCTTTTGAAGGGAAATAGGTACTGTGTTTATTAATTTCCTGTGTCAGATTTTATTTATTTATTATCATTATTGTTATATTTCCCCTTATATTTCGAAGACATCTGTCTTCTTTGCTCTCTTCTCAGAAACAAATCATTTTCATTCAAGGTGGATGAAATGTACAAAACTATAACCTCACACTCAATTTCCTGAATTCGTTTCTGCGACTGAATGTTTCTTCTCGGCCTCGGTTGAAAGCATAAAACTCTCCTTTGTACATCATATCATTTGATTGACAAGAAATTGACCCTACACCTGAATCCTGTTTTTTTAGAGGTCAAGCATGTACAAAGCTGTGACCCTGTAACAGGACGACAGGCGAGTCTGGATCACTAATGCTAACATGTGCTAGCCAGGTGGAAGACTCTTCGCTATTGAAGCATGTCTGTTTAAGGGACAGGTGTGAGCTTTGATTTTAAATCTAAGCATCACTTAAATAAGCAATCTGGGTTTACAGAAAGCCTGTGTGGCCTGTAATCAAACATAGATCAGAGGCACCATATTCTTTAGTCTTTCAAAGTTAAAGGTAGGATCTTTCCCTACTGTAGGTCTTATTGTTTTTCAGATGCAGATCAAGGCTGTCTATAAATTATATCTTAAGGGGATATACAGTATCTTGCAACCGTATTCATATCCCTTAAACTTTTTCACATTCTGTCATGTTACAACCATAAAAGAACCACATAAGAAGTTGTGTGGAACTGCAAATGGGACTTCTTAGGGCTTTTTTTTTAAACTAATGCCACTATTCCATAAAGGCCAGATTTGTGGAGTGCATGTCTAATAGTTGTCCTGTGAACAGATTCTCCCACCTGAGCTGTTGGTCTCTGAGGCTCCTCCAGTGTTACCATGGGCCTCTTGTTGCTTCTCTGATTAAGATTAGGTGGACGGCCATGTCGTGGTAGGTTTGCAGTTATCCCATACTCTTTCCATTTTCAGATGATGGATTGAACAGTGCTCTGTGAGATGTTCAAAGCTTGGGATATTTTTTTAAAAACCTAACACTGCTTCAAACTTCTCCACAACTTTATCCCTGAACTGTCTGGTGTATTTCTTGGGCTTCATGATGATGTTTGCTCACCAATGTCCTCAAACAAACCTCTGAGGGCTTCACGGAACAGCTGTATTTATACTGAGATTAAATTACATGCAGGTGGACTCTATTTATTAATTAGGAGACTTCTGAAGGCAATTGGTTCCACTGGATTTTAGTTAGGGGTATCAGAGTAACATTTTGAGAGATATCTGATTATAATTTAAATGAATTAGACTTCTGTGCATTTCACTATGGGAGGTAGCTACACAACAACTTTATCAAGGCATGATAAAACAAACCATATTTTGCTAGGAAGGTTTTAGACAGCTTTACACCAACTGAATGGTTTTCCCACCACATTCCTTTTTTTTTGCCAGAAGAGCCAGAGTTGTTCTTATTTTTCTGTCACATTTAGTTGTTTATTATTCGAATGTTTGACGCCAGAGTTCCTTCCACATTTATCCAGGCTTAAAAATGGCACTAAACGTGCCCTATAACCCCAGTGGCTGGGTTTGGTGCATCAGCTTGGATTTGAGATCTGGCATTCTGCATGGCAGGTGAAAAGTCTCTCTCTAAACCACAAAGCCCAGAAGATAGTCTAGGTAGTATTTAAAGAAAGGAAAAAAAAATCCATGTCATTTTTGGTTAAGATGGAATGTATTACAGACAGGCAGCACAGTGGCAAATGGTAGTACAGTGGCAAATGGTAGTGTTGCCTCACAGCTCCAGAATTCCTGGTTCAGGCCTGACCTCAGGTTAATGTCTGTGTGGAGTTTTTCATGTTCTCCCCATGACAGTTCCTCTAGATTCTCCAATTTCGTCCCACCTCCCAAAGACATGCCGGTAGGAAGACCGGTGACCTTAAATGTGCCCCAGGGTGAACTGGTGTCCCATGGGTCAATCACAACCCTGACCCTGGGCTAAGGATACATCACTTACTAATGGTGAGTGATGATGAACAAAAGTATTAGGCCAAACCTGCAATGACATTGTATGCAAATTTATATATACTTCAATATGGAGTCAGTCCCCCTTTTGCAGCTATAAACAGCTTCCACTCTTCTTAGAAGGCTGGCCACAAGATTTTGGAGTATTTCTGTAGAAATTCGTGCTCATTCGTTCTGTAGAGCATTTATGAGGTCAGGCAGTGATGTTGGACGAGAAGTCCTGGCTTGCAATCTCAGTTCCAGTTCATCGCAAAAGTGCTGTATGGGGATGAGATCAGGACTCTGTGCGGACCATGTCTTTATAGTCATGTTGGGATAAAAAAGGGTCTTCCCCAAACTGTTGCCACAAAGTTGGAAGCATAGCATTGTCCAAGATGTCTAAGATTACCCTTCACTAAGGGGTAGGTTTGAAACACTTGAAACACTGATTGAAACACTTGAATTTAATAATTAACAGGTTCAGCCAAATACTTTTGTCCATATAGTGTACAGTATATTACATATTTAATTCCTAGTTCAACCAATGACTATTTTTGGACAAAACTTGTTTTTTTGCTATTTTCCAGAAGTCAGCCAGAAAGACAGTAAAATGGTATTTTTCAGACTTCTCGGTTTGCTGAAAGAACTTGCTTTATTTTTAACAGAGACAAATTTGCTTCTGGAAAAATCCCGGTGTACTTTTTGTCTTTGAAATGTCTACTAAAAAAAATTAAGAAAATAAAATCTGCTGACATTCAGTAGATGGATTATCTCCAAGCAACCTGTCAAGCAACCAGCGTTTTTTTAGCTTCCTTACAGTAAACACATCGTAAAAGTTTTTATGTGGATCCAACTCTCAGACTTCTTAGCTGAGGGTCAGCAAAGTGTGTCTCACCTTCAGTTCTGCACTTGAGACAGAGCCAACCTCCATATGTCTGAGTTGGGTTTATTTTTCAGCGTCATGGTGTTTTGCTCAGACACAGTAAGCCTGCTCTTTCTGGCCCAATACTGTACTCCAGTGTGATAGAAGAAGAATTCTCCATGGGTGCCATCAACACCTAATGCATCCTGGGAGTAGCCCTTCTTAACTATTTTTATACTTATAGCTACTAAAACCTGACATGAAAAGAACATCAATTATTTTCCAACCAATTGTCATAAATTATATATATATATTATTTTTATCCACAACATAACTGTCATCAGTATTAATAAATACAGCAGTGCATAAGTCTGTAGTCTATTACTATGTGAGAAAAATGTACATTTTGGAAACTTGATGATGTTATTCAAAAAAAAAAAAAGTTTTTTTTTTTTTTTTAGAAAACCTTGTTTTGCATGGCTTAAAATGTGACTGTGCTCCAACAAAATTGTGACCCTTTAAATTGATTATTATAATTTAATATTAAAATATAATAATTATTATTATATATATTTTCTTATGTTGTTTACCATATTCATTTCCATGCTCTTCCAATACTTCTACAAATATTTCAACATAAACAGTTATTAATATTTTTGTTACAATCTATATTTAATGCATAACCTAGAGCACTGAGTGTTTAGAGCTGCATAGACATAGACGTTAACACTGACAGCACCTACATGGTGTTTTCATGCAGAAGTGTTATTTGAATAAAGTGGCACATGACGTTAGAGGCGGTCAAGAACAAGGACGGAAGGCTGCGACACTTGACCTCATCTTGTTTGTTCACTTTGAAGTACTAAATGCTCCTGCAGTGACTCATAAAGAGGACAAGCTTTATAGGTTAGGGTACTGACACTTAGCTGTGTGTATATGGGGGGGGGTTTGAGGCTTTGAACTCTGCTTGAACTTTATTTAAGAAGACATTTAGCCATTTAAGAGGAAGTTACTCGAGGTTGTCACAGAGGTAAAGGAGAGGATCAGTGGTACTTACATGCTTCCTGCTAAATTAGTCATTTCATAATTTCTGTACTCAAATTTAAGAATAACATGAAAGTGACAATAGAGGTCGATAGAATAATAATATGAATAGTGCTCTCTTGTAAGTAATGTGGATGTTTTATGTCAATTTTATTTTAGAGAAGTTAATGGATTCCGTGTTTTATAGTGGGTGGCACGGTGGCTTAGGGGTTGGCAGCTCCCAGCTCTAGGTTCGATTCCCACCTTGGGTCTGTGTGCATGGAGTTTGCATGTTCCCAACATATACCCTATACAGGATAAGCGGTATAGATAATGAATGATATATTGTTCTAGTTACTGTAAATTTAATGTTGGGCGATGTTTGCAAACGAAATGTTAGTTGCTGATATTATGTAGAGCTTTAAAAAATAATGCAGCTTATTATGTTAGTGAGAACCTGGAAAGTGTAAAAGCCTTTCAGTATTTCTGAAACCGGAGTGCTGATACTGGAGACTCTTATTCACGCTTCTTCAACTGGGCAGGCACTACAGGTGCCTCAGAGCCCTCAACAGCATACTGATAAATAGTTTTTGTCTTATGGCCGTTACCACATTGAACAGCTGATCATGGAGTGTTACTGCACTGTGCCTTTCTGTAAATATTCTACAGAAAGGGACAGTCTTCACCCACTAAGCACCTTTGCACCATCCATAACTTATGTTTATCATTGTACTATTGAATATTCCACCCATATTTATTCTGTATGTACTACATCATTCAGAACGCATATATGTACATGTGAATATCATGTTATTTGAGCGTATTATCTTCTTGAAACTCAACAAGCACGGGAAGAACATGCAAACTGCATCCGAACAGACCTCATGGGGGGAATCAAACCCAGATCCTGGAGGTGCGAGGCGACAGTGCTAACAACTATACTTCTGGTTAGATGCTAACTGCATTTCATTGGCTCTGTACATGTACTTTGCACAATGACAATAAAGGTGAATGTGATCATTTTATTATTATTATTGTTGTTGTTGTTGCTGTAATTTGTCTGCATTTATTATGCAATGCAATTTATTATGCAACATATAGTTCGAAGCAGGTGTATGACGATTTCTTCATGAGACTCCCACATGCTTCACATTTATACATTTTTGGAGAATGTTTTTTCTCCTCTCAGATTTCCCCCAAATTTGGCTTTCTGTAAGATCTGAAATTTGAACTCCCAGCATTCCAATCACCAGCACAGAACCTCAGTGATCTTCCAGCACCCCAAAGCTGCCTGCTGTTCCTAAGTTTCCATTACTCCCATAGCTAATGCAAAAACGAGATCTCTGACACCAAACACATCTTGACTGATTGACTCCACTGAACTTAAGTGGAAAATTTGAGTCAGTTTCCTGAATTGTTTCTTAGGGCATCTTTTTCCTTCCTGGATCAGTGTTTGAGGAAAGTCGCTCAGCTCTCCAGGATTCACTGGAAGTGTTTGGGAAGGAAGGCGCGTGAAGAGCGCGCGCTCAGGGCCACTCCTCTCCTCCTCCTCCTCCTCCACATCCCTAAAGCGCACTCATCTGCCAGAGGGGGGGTGGGGGGGGGAGACTCTCTCACAAGTTCTCTAAACTAAATGCAGGAGCAGCTGCGGAGAATCACAGACAGACTACATGGAATTTCCAAGCTGAAAGCAACGTAATAATAGAAAAATGAAATAAATATGTACAATTGTGCATTGTAGGGAAAAACATCTTTTTTTGTCTTTATGGTTTGTTGCATTGGTTTGACAGATCCAGAAACACGTTGGAGATACTTTGAAAAAAAAAAAATCTTAATGAATGAAAACGTTTTGGATATTATTCTTTCTTTTTCCACGTTGCACTGTGTCAGACGACAAGAAACTTTTTCAGGAGAAGAATGAATGAAAGGTTATAACAGCGACTTTGATTGCACAGAATATATAAGGTACGTCTTTTTTTTATTGCATAATTTTTATTTATGTATTAATGCACAGTTTGTGTAATGCAAAAACGACTTTGATTGCACAGAGTACAGTATATCTGTAAGTACAGTTTTTTTTTTCTTTTTTAATGCTTGACATTTTTTGATGAATAAAAGCATAGTTTATGCAATGCAAGAAATACTTTGATTGCAGTAGTATATACATATATATGGTAAAACTTTCAGTCCATTTTTTAAAACGGCATTATTATTTTTTTTATGCATAATTTATCTCATGCATTTATTGCCGCTGTTATTTCTCACCGTGCATTTTATTTATTTATTTATTTATTTTCACTTTTCTTTTGTTCATGCTGCGGTGTTTCAGGCTTGATGGTTATCCTGGTGCTCCGCAGCAACTTTGCACAACTTTGGCTGCAGCCATGAAGCAGAAGATGGGCCACTCTGTCGCGCGCGTGCTGACCCTGTTTATGCTGGCGGCGCTCGCGGGAAGCGCGCGAGGCTGTCCGCGGCCGTGCGCGTGCCCGCTGCCCGGTGAGGTCCACTGCACGTTCCGTTCTCTGCTCACGGTGCCCGCTGGCGTGTCCCGCAAGGTGGAGCGCATGAACCTGGGGTAAGCATGGACCTGGGGTAAGCCTGGACTTACCAAAAAGTTTATTTTAAAAAAGAAGGGGGGGAAAGCAATTAAATATTTCTGAACATTTTGACTGTATTTGATTGAATTAATTAGACAGTACACTTGGCTAAGCAAGGCAATAGACATTTTTGCCATCACATCTCTTATCCATTTACTTAAAGATACATTATATGGACAAAAATAAACTGGTTAATTATTGAATTCAGGTTTTTCAATAAGACACCTTATTACCAGTGATGGGCAATCTTAATGCTTCAGGATACCAAGACATCTTGGACAATGCTATATGCTTCCAACTTTGTGGCAATATTTTGGGGAAAGCCTTCTATTCCAATAACTGTGCCCCAGTGCACAAAGCAACGACTATAGGATAAAACATGACCTCAACCCCATCCAGCACCTCTGGGATGACCTAGAATGGAGATTGCAAGCCAGGCCTTGTCATCCAACATCAGTGCCTGACCTCATAAATGCTCTACAAAATGAATGGACACAGAAACACTCCAAAATTTTGTGGACATCCTTCCAAGTAGAGTGGAAGCTGTTGCAGCTGTAAAAGGGGGATCAACTCCATACTGAAATATATGTGTTTGGATACAATGTCATTGCAGTGCAGGTTTGGCATAAAAGCCTTTAACATTTCTGAATCTGGAGTGCTGATACTGGAGACTCCTTCCATAGATGTTATCTCTTAACATCTAATAGATTAGATCATTTTCATTATTGTTCAGTAACAACAGTTTTATCCGTTTATTATTAGTTTTACATTTTGAGGAGTGCCTGCATGCAAGTCGGTATAAGTAGGATGTTACTATGGAAGTAGTACCAAAACACAAAGGTATGCAGTAATGAGGAAGGGATGGAAAGAAAATTAAATGAACCTGTGCATGGTATGTAGGGTTTAGTAAGATGTGACAAGAATTACTAATGGAGATATAACTCTTTTCAAATAACAATAACAGGATAATCGGAGCACATTACGATTTACCTTCTATTGTATGCCTAATACTGTAGGTTGTTAAATAATAGAGCCAGCTACTTTTATTGGACATTACTGTATAATGGACACAAAAAATTGTTGCACCAGAAGAATGAGAAAATACGGATTTATGTCGTAAAGGGAATTCACAACAAAGCATTTTGGCTGGCTTTGGTGCTATTTTTTTTCTTTTCTGTAAATTTTCCTGTGTTGTTTGACTTAATTCAGTCCAAATTGTGTTACGGATTCTGTTAAGTGCTGTCTCTCAGCAATCATACCAAACAAAGCCACTATTGTTTTGTTCCTCATTGCTCATCAAAATGAACTGGATGAGCCCACACTTGCCTCCCCAAATGATTTAGACACAGGCTCAAGACACAGCACAGCATTCCAAGTCTTGATTTAAAATCCTGCTTAGATATTTCATCTTTATAAATTTTAGACAGAATATTCATGGAACTCGATCTTAGGTCTGAAGATTTATTGCATACTGTAATTGTTCCTGTTGCAGGTTCAACACAATAAACCGAATAACAGACAGCACTTTTGCTGCTATGCGAAAGCTGGAACTCCTCATGATGCACGGGAATAATATTCATAACATTCCTGATGGAGCATTTCGTGACCTAATTTCCCTTCAGGTGAGAAGAGTATGACGAATGGACTTTACTGGTTCAATTTTGTCTTTAAAAAAAAATCATAGATGTTAACATGTTGCACTGTTCTTGCTGTGTACCCACTCAGATGATGAAGGTGAGCTACAACAAGCTGAAGATCATTAGCAGACAAACATTTCGAGGTCTCTGGAATTTAGCCAGGCTGCACCTGGA
This sequence comes from Platyallabes tihoni, assembly GCA_030068045.1. Lineage (NCBI taxonomy): Eukaryota > Metazoa > Chordata > Actinopteri > Siluriformes > Clariidae > Platyallabes > Platyallabes tihoni. The sequence continues at coordinate 6,579,400 of JAQQZS010000010.1, read as the reverse complement.
CCATAACAATCTGGAGTTCATACACCCAGATGCATTCCAAGGCCTCACCTCTCTCCGTCTGCTTCAGTTGGAAGGCAACCGTCTTCAGCAGCTCCATCCAGCCACATTTGCGACTTTCTCTGTACTCGGGTGCTTTCCCATGTCCACCCTGAAGCACCTGTACCTGTCTGAGAATGGACTTACAACACTGTCACCAACGATGTTTGCTACTATGCCTCAATTGGAAACCTTGTTCTTGCATGAGAACCCATGGACCTGTGACTGTAGGATGAAATGGTTCAAAGATTGGAGCTCAAATTCACCAGGTCAGCATCATGTTATATTGCAAATTGCAAAACAGGGAGTGGTCAGAGCAATGGGAAATGTTGCCATCTCATCGTTTACAAAAATATGCCAATAGATAGACTGGCAATGTTAGAGTGCCCTAAAAACAAGTGCGGGAATGTGGGTGTACATGGCAGTCTGCGATGTATTCCCATATGTGAACAGTGCTCCCAGCATAAGTCTTTTATCCATAGCTACCATGACCAAAATTACACATTAATAAAGAGGGATATAAAGAAAGTGTTAACTGTGAATATTTAAGTTATAATATTATTGCGCAAGTTTTAGATCATGTATATTTAATATCATGTCAGTACTAATAGCCTTTAAAGATGTATAGTAAATGCTAAGAATTGTGAGTTGTTTGTTGTTACTCTCTGATGTTTAATGTTTTTTTAATAATCACCATTGTCAGTTAATTCTATTAGTGTCAGTAGCAGATTATATACATTACCATACCTCTTACTAATTCATAAACTCTTTTCTCATCAGATGTACTCAAATGCAAGAAAGATAAAGGAGTACAATCATGCCCTGTGTGCTTCTCTCCAGAACAACTAAAGAAAAAAGATCTCCTCGAACTAGACAACCCAAAATGCACAAGACCTGTCATTAGTTCCCCTCATAGGACCTCTGACCTGGATACAGACAGTGAACTCATGACATCACGTGACTTCAGTCAACCTCTTGGGAATGCTTCACTTGGCTTGTCAGATGAACATGGAAACCAAGTAAATCTGAATTGTCATGTCAATGAACCAACCAAGTCAACCAGAATGACCTGGAACCAAGTTCAATCATTTCAAATTAACGCAAATGTTACCATGACATTAGATCTGGAATGCCCAATCGAAAGAGGCACATATGAAAAAGTATGGCGACTTGTTGCGTATTATAGTGACACACCTGCTCACCTAAAAAGGGAGATTATGTTAAGCAAAGACCCTCATGTTGGCTACAGGTATCACCAGGATGCGGAAATAGATGCCGTTTACTTCACTGGTGTGAAAGCCAATATGGTAGCAGAACCTGCATGGATAATGCAGCCAGCAGTGAACTTAAAGTTAAATAGACCTCAGTCTACAAGTAAAAGGGTTAAACTCATTCTAAGCACACAGCTAACACAGCTCGTAGAGGCGGAGGAAGAGAGGGAACAAAAGAGACAGTGGGTTTTGATAGAATCTAGAAACCTCACCAAAGTATCTCAGGTTGTTGTGTTGGGCAACCCAATTCAGATGCGCTGCAATGTGCACAGTTCAGGAAACCCATTAATAAAATGGATGATGCCAAATGGGTCTAAAGTTGAAGCCCCATATCAAAGCAGCGATAACAGGATCACAGTGTCTCAATCTGGTTTGTTGGCTATAACAGCCGTGGATCACTCAGACTCAGGTGTTTATTACTGTATAGCCACAGTGGTTGGTGATATAAGTATTCTTCCCTTTCGTCTGACAGTGGAAGACTCTTCCACTCCAGCACCTGGAAGTGATGGTGTGGCTGAACCTATGGCAGGAGTCACTGGTGGGCATGTTTCTCTTCCCTGCGTAGCCCTGGGATCTCCTGATCCAGGGATAAATTGGATCCTGCCAGACAACACTATCATTAACACATGGTCAAATTTCTCCAGGATGTTTGTGGCTTCAAATGGAACTCTAACCATACGCAACAGTCAGCTTTCAGACAGTGGTTATTATAAATGCGTGGCAGAAACTCAACATGGTGCGGACTCATTAGCCACAAAAGTAACACTGACAAGGCCCTCAGGAGGACATACTATAAGGAAATATTCCAGTAGACCTCAGCCTGCAGAAGGAGTCTCAACGAAAATAAAAGCTCCAATAAACAATGATGTGGAGGCATCTGGGGATAGTGAAAGTCAAGGGACTGAAGCAAGAGCTTTTGAACAAATGGATACCTCTTATAAAAGGAGGATTGCAAATGTTCCTGTCCGAGGTGGACACCCAACTCGAAAAATGTGGAGACGTCCTCCATTGCCAAGAAGACGAATAAACTCTACAGGTGTCGACAGGAATAACGCAACAGAAACAAGGAGAAGAGTCAATGTGTCAAATGGCCAAATAGATCCTAAGCACTGGGCTAACATCCTGGCAAAAGTCCGCAGTGGTAGTGATAATGCAAAAACCACTACAACTGTAAATTCTGTTTTGACTAGCACGGATAAACTGCAACAACTTGACACGTCTATTACAAAGCATCCAGGAACTTCTAACAGAAAAGGGGCATCAATACCAGATAGTACAACTGTAGCAACAACACAAGAAGCATCATACACAGTGACAACATCCAAGACAATGGTGCAAACCACTGACATTAGCCTAGATATAAAATCACTCCATGCTGAAGATCAAATGCACATAACCTACCAAATCACTGCTCCAGATGTCAACCAAGATTTAGACTTGATTGATACCACAATTAGTCCACAGCCTACTACTCATTCTGTGATAGATACAGATATCGCCAAGTGGGATGAAGTAAGCCCTGTTGAGAGCACGACTCCATATGGAACGCTTTTTCAGCAAAACCAAAGCCACACTTTGGACAGCAAAGAAACTGAAGCAATTCCCATGGATAATCGTGATGATAAAGAAGATGTTGGTGATAATGAAGACAGCCTTTTTAAAACACCTAGCATTGAAGTTTATCAAGGGAAGTCTGGAAAAAATGAAATATCAACCACATCTATATTTTTTGAAGAACAAAACACACAAAATTATACCATTAAAAAATTTACTGACAGTACAAAGACTGCACCACAAGAGAAGCATGACAGCTTACAAATTCCACTACCTACCACTATGGCACCACAATCTCAATCCACTTTAGGACATGACAGAGGAACACATGCTACCTCAATTACTCCTAAGCCTCCCTTTCATGCTAGGGCCTCATCCAATTCAAGACGTAAGAATAATGGCAAACGAAGAAAGCTTAATAGAAATAGAACAAAACAGAAACTGTTAAAATCTGCAAACTTCATTATTAACACTACAAAGTCCACTACTTTAGCCATGGCTTTTGAAACCACCAAGATTACTGCGACATCTGATTTGAAAGTCTCAACATCTACAGCAGGGGCTATCAGCATTGGAGCCACAATGGATACCACTGTTCAAGTTACTGAAAACCAAACAATGTCACTCAGTGAAACAAGTCATGAAAAGAGAACATATTCTTTATTGGACATCAAAAATACCATATCCCCTGAAACCTCTGTCAATAGGACAGCATCAGAACCATTTTATTATGCCAAAACAGATTATCTTTCCCTAAGCACTACTGAGTTGCCATTGTCTTCATCAACATCCTTAGGTTTCATAGGAGAATCAACTATACACCAAGAAACAGTTTCTACTCTATCTTCTCTAAATCCAAACACTCCATCTACTCACCATGAGGCAATTATAAGTCTCTCCCCCTTGATGGAAATACATTTTGAAGAGGCACAAAGTGAAAGCACCACAAGACACTCTAGGTCAGGGCTAAAGACTGACATATCCCCAGAGAGTCCTCAAAAACAATCAGAAGCAATCGTAGGTGAAGTTCTAGCCAAAGTAGAAAATCAATATAATTTCTCACTTAAACCATTCTCCTCGTCTGCTGTGAAAACCCAGCATGAAGTAATTGCAAGCTATGACTCAGAAATCCCTAGCGGTTCAACAAAAGCAAACATCTATGAGGGGGCTCCTGAGAATTCTCAGGTTACAACAAAGAGGCCCATAACATCCCAAAATGCTCAACAGTCTGGTATGGCCACTACAACAAAACTAAACAGTGCTTCAGCGAATGAAAACCAAGATAGGAAGGCTGAAATAGAAAAAAATACTGTACCTCTGATGGAAGCTGTCACCACATTGAAACCCACAACAGCAATTTTTGCTACAACCCCAACATTAACACCACCAGAAACGTTATCAGCAACAACAATGCCTCCAATAACACCGAAAAGACCCTCTGTAATCCACCCACATACAACTTTCCAGAATATGCCTTCCATTTGGAGCAGGTCAGGTATACCTGACAGTCCAAATCATATTCCTGATAGACACAGAGAAAAAAATTTGAACCCTGAACACAGTATCAGGACACCTAGTAGAAATCGGCCAACTGTGTTTCATTCAGCAAGTCTATCAAAAGACAAAAAAACAGATATTCCTGATGCTGAATTAAACACCAAAAAGCCAAAACCACAAAAGGTACTTAAATTTCCTGCAACTACCCCAAAAGTCATAGTTCCTCCTCCAAGACAAATCCTTCCAGTCAAGCCAAATGGTAGTTCCTCCTCCTTCATCCACTATCCTACATCCACCTACAGTGTTCATCATTCTCAGCAGGAGCCAGATATCCCTGCTAGAAGAGGACAGCCTAAGATTACCAGCACCAACATAAGCAAAGTGACAGTACAAGCTGAATCTAATGCCAATCTGCCCTGTGTTAATGTAGGAGAGCCGAAACCCTTCCTTTCCTGGACTAAAGTCTCGACAGGTATGTAGTCCTCTATTGTAAAATGGCACACACACCTACATTAAACATGTAAAGAATTGTTGAAGATAGAATGTTATTTCATACACAATGCATCACCAAAAATGATAATAAAAAAAAGGTTGTTTGTTTCTGTAATTGATTTGTTTAAAAAAAAAAAAAATGAACTCCCATATATTCTAGTTTCAATACATGTAAAGTGAAATATCGCATGTCTTTTTTGTTGTTTCAGTTTTGATGATTTAAGGCTTGTAGTTCATAAATTCTTTTTTATTATCATATTAGAATATATTACAACATAATATATAGTATGTAGAATGTAGTAAATATTAAAATATTTCATTTCAAGTTTAAGGAAATTACTATTCAGAAAGATGGGAAACACGTGACACAACAATACAGATGAACTAGAGGCTGATATAAAAGCAACCTAACTCATAATAATGGCTCAGCAGCTATAAAGTCCGCATTAATGCAGTATATTATGGTAAAGCAGCCCAGACCAAGTATTGAGTGCATATATTAACATAATTTTTCAGACTATTCTTATTATAAATCCTCTTTTTATTGATCTATATAATATTAAAAATATTTGAGTATTTTGAAATGTTGGATTTTCATAAGCTGTAAGCCGTGATCATCAAAATGAAAACAAAAAGGCCTAAAATATTTCACTTTAAAATTAATGAATCTAGAATATGTGAGAGTTTCGCTTTTTTCTAATTTTCACTTATGCACTATACAGTAGAATCCAGGATATGGTAAAGTTGCTAACAATGTCTTTATTTGTAAAACATTGCTAGTATTTTTGACATACCATAAAAATAATATAATCAATATTGTAATATGAGTATTTGAAATCTTATAGGCCCTATTGACTCTATAAAATGGGAAAGAGTAACTCGCTTTGTTCATTTGATGTGCATTTGCATTTAATGCATGTAAATGTGAAACAGTCGGCCAAACTATTTTGCATTGAGCAATATCGATTTATGACTAAAATAAATTTCTGGGATCCCACAGTTACCACATTTTAGTTAAACTGAATTTCCCTATTGCTGACCTCTTTATAAGCCTCATCATCTGGAAGGAATGCCCTCAGTGGTTTATGTTGAAAACAGAGAATTATTTGTTTCTGTAGAAAGACTTTAATACATTCAGTTTATGTTCAGGGTTCAAGAGCATGAATTTAAGTTGTGAGGTAACAATAAGGTACAATTTCCAGTGGGTGAATATGTGTTAACACATAGGGATTTTTAATAGGTTTTTTAACCTGTCTTAAAATTTACACATATATTAAGCACCTGTGAATACTTGCATTTGAAAATACGGGGAAAATGTTAAGATAATAGACAATCAGTGCCATATCCTGGTTTATTATTTGTTTCTATTAATAATCTTTGTTTCTCTAACATTCTACCTTGGCTAAGTCAAAGTCATTAAATATTTTTTTTTAATTCAAATTAAAATAAAATGCATTATTCTTATCATTGTTATAGAACAAAGATTTCTTCCTAGCCTCTATCTGGTGAACTAGTCCATATACTGTATGGCATGATTGCTATTGTTATTCAAAAACTGGACACTTAATCATTCAGTTATTATTAGAACCTAAGATTATTCTTAGATTAGATTAGTCTCCTAATCTGTCTAATGTTGTATCTCTCTGTAGGAGCCAGCATTTCTCAGAACACCAAGATTCAGCGATTTGAAGTCCACCCCAATGGCACCCTCACAATCCGCAACGTAATTCCCTTAGACCAGGGCCAGTACCGCTGCAGTGTCCAAAACCAGTATGGACAAGACAAATTGGTGGTCACTTTGATAGTCTTAGCTGAATACCCCAGAGTGCTTCAGCCACGCTATCAAGACATAACCAAAAACCTGGGAGATACTGTTGATTTGGATTGTTATTCCCAAGGAAACCCTCAACCTCGCACTACATGGGTACTGCCTAATAGGGTAATAGTACATACAGAGGCTCCCTCCCTTGGTGCACTTGCTCATAGGGTTTCAGTTTTAACCAATGGCACACTGAGGATTAAATCTGCTACAAACACAGATAGTGGTGTTTATAAGTGCATTGCTAGCAATGCAGCTGGTGCAGATGCTATATCTGTGCGTCTTACCGTTGCTGCTTTACCTCCAGTGATCCAACAACTGACGAATGAGAATATTACTCTCCCAGAAGGGAGCACTGTCTACATCAATTGCAGTGCCAGAGGTACTCCCCCCGCTAACATAACCTGGTCTGTGCCAAACGGTGTGCAGATTCATTCTTCTGTATTTGTTAGTAGCCTTAACCTGTTCGTTTTCAACAACGGGACCCTGTATATTCGTGGGTTGAGTCTAGCGAATGCAGGGAAATATGAATGCACAGCTACTAATACAGTTGGGATTTCATCCAGAACTGTTAGACTGACATTGAAAAAATCTATTGCATCATCCAGAGCCAGGATTACTTCCTCGTCTCCACAGAAAACAGATGTCATCTATGGGGGGAAACTACAACTAGATTGTGTTGCATCAGGGGATCCAGAGCCCAAGGTCATCTGGAGGACTCCATCCAAAAAGCTGGTGGATGCTCACTATAGGTAATGAAAACATTGATTAATCAATAGATCACATATAACCAGCATACCTATCCCTCCCATACATAAACATTTACCATCTCTTCTATCTTTGGCGCAGTTTGTTTTTTTGGGGTTTATTCCTACTTCCCAAAAACATAAATGTACAAAAAAAAGTGTATTCACTATGTTTAGTTATCTGTAGATGTGTGAAGACGTACTAGTCCTGTGTATACAGAGCACACAGAGTACTACAGGTTTACCATGTTTGCCCACTTTCTTAAATTCTTAAAAATTCTTTGTTTTACAGTTATGACCCCCGGATCAAGGTTTTTGCCAATGGATCATTGTCTATCCATGCTGTAACAGAAAAAGATGAAGGAGACTATCTTTGTGCTGCACATAACAAAATGGGAGATGATTATGCACCTCTTAAGGTCAGTATATTGACAAAGCCAGCCAAGATTGAGCAGAAGACACAAATCAACCAGAAGGTGACATACGGGGGTGACCTAAAAGTCGACTGTGTTGCATCTGGTTTACCAAACCCAAAGATCCAGTGGGCACTGCCTGATGGTACTATGGTCAACAGTATTATGAAATCTGACAGCAGCAGTGTTGGCTTAAGTAGTAGATATGTGGTTTTTGACAATGGAACCTTATTCTTTAATGATGTGGGGTTGCACGAAGAAGGTGATTACACATGTTATGCTGAGAACCAGATTGGCAAGGATGAGATGAAAGTACATGTCAAGGTTGTGCCAGATATGCCTGTGATCAGGAACAAGACATTTGAGGTAATCAAGGTCATGTATGGAGATTCGGCTTCACTGAAGTGTTCGGTGAAAGGAGAGCCCAACCCCCACATACTGTGGTTCTCTCCAACAAACAGAATGATTCCTTCTGCCTCAGAAAAGTATGTGATCCTTAATAATGGGACACTTGTTATTCAGAAAGTGCAGCGCTTTGATGGTGGGAACTACACATGTCTAGCCAGGAACAGTGCAGGGCAAGATCGTAAAGTGGTCAGGCTGGAAATCCTGGTGTCACCTCCTGCAATCAATGGGCTAAGAGGCTCCATAAACTCTTTGAAAATATCTGCAATGAAAAATCAAAGGAAACTGATCCACTGTCAGGCTTCTGGTATTCCTGTTCCGCAAGTGCTATGGGTTTTCCCAGAGAATGCTATTCTTCCAGCGCCACACTATGGAAGCCGGATGACAGTCCATCGTAATGGAACCCTTGATATTCATTCATTAAGGGTGACCGACTCAGCAAAATTAACCTGCATTGCTCGTAATGAAGGTGGGGAAGCAAGGTTCATTGTACAACTTGATGTTACGGACATTATAGAGAAACCAAGACTCAAGAGTCCTAAAGCAGAATCTGTTTCTTTAACTGTAGGCAGGACAATGATGCTAAATTGTTCTGTTGAAGGTTCCCCAGCACCACAGGTGACCTGGCTTCTTCCTAGTGGTCCTTCACTAATGAGTGGCACCCAATTTAGCAAGTTCTTTCACAGGTCTGATGGGACTTTGGTAATTACTAACCCAGCAGTGTCAGAGGCAGGAATGTATCAATGCTTGGGACGCAATGCTGGTGGCCTGGTTGAAAGGGCTGTGGTGTTGACTCCAGGGCGGAAGCCAGAGATTAATAACAGGTACAACTCACCTGTTAGTGTCATAAATGGTGAAAGCCTGCAGTTGCACTGTCTGTCTACAAGTGACCCTGTCCGTCTTACCTGGACTTTGCCAAGTGGGGTTGTTCTAAATAGACCTCAACGGGCAGGTCGCTATGCTGTACTACAAAATGGTACTCTTTCCATCCAGAAGGCTTCTGTGTATGACAGGGGCTCTTACACCTGCACTGCTGCAAATGAATATGGAAGCTCCTTGCTAACTATCCCAGTGGCTATAATCGCATACCCACCACGAATTTCCAGTGGCCCACCTCCTTCCATCTATGCCAGAAGAGGGGTTGCTGTGCAACTGAATTGTGTAGCTACTGGTATCCCCAAGGCAGAGGTGGCATGGGAGACTCCAGACAGAACAAGGTTAATTGTCAGCACTCAGCCACGGCTGTTTGGAAACAAGTATATACACCCTCAGGGCTTCCTTATAATCCAGAACCCCACGCCAAGAGACACAGGTTTCTACAGATGTACAGCTAGAAATGTGATTGGGGTTGACTCAAAGGGTACATACCTTCATGTATACTGAGAATCAGTCAAATTACAACATGCCCAAAGATCTGCGATATTTAGTTAATCCATAACTGTCTATCTAGTGTGAACATTTATCAATGTGAACATGACTTGCAACCATTTTAGGACATGTTCCACTGTGTTTGTGGAACACTTATTATCACGTCACCTGTCAGTTGTTCGACCATGTCAGTTATCGCAAACATCTAGGGAGTTGCGCTACTTATCCCATGCATATCTAATACGTGGTAATGACTAATCCCACAGTTTAAGTTTTTTTTTTTTTATGTAAATACTACAACCTGTATTTTTATGTTGCAGCCAGACACAATTTATGTCAAACTGTATATATGAGGCTTTTATTTTATTTTATTTTTTTGTTTTCTTTTATTTAATCTTGGAAAAAAATATTGAGGATATTTTGATGTCTTCAGTGTGGAGATCATATGAATAATTCAGGGATAGTAAACCAGACAGCTACATTAACTAATGTCTAATGATACTTTTATTGCTTTTAAAGACATTAACCTTTCATGTTCCTGTACATGCAAAACTATAAAGGTATAATTTGTCTTGGCTAGGTTCTTGCATATTTGGTTTGGGACACATTGTTGACATTGGGCTGACTGGGAGAAATGTGTAAACACTCTGGAGAACACCATGCCTTGGTTGCAGTTAAATGGCATATACGATAACATTAAATATAAGAAAGTTTTATAGTTTCATATTTGGTTTATAAACTGAAACCCTTTCAAAAGTGAACATTGTCTAACTTTTAATGTTGCATCCCATTTGTGTAGGGTTAAGTACGTATACTGACTGCATCTTTGTAGAACTGACCGAAAAAGGCACATTTTTTCCATGACTTTGTTTTAACTTATTTGTCTTTTAAAGACTTGCATTGAGATTTAATTTTATTTTGGATATGTAATAAAGACCATTTTAAACAACCTGCTTAAAGGTTTACTTTAAGTTCCAACTTACTAGCTTGCCTATCTAGTGCCGACCATGAGATTTAAAGAGACAATGTAATAACATTTACACAAGATTACATTGGGTTACATACTTAATAGTTGGAAAGGAACTATCGGCCAAAACAGCATTGTTGCAGATTTTATGTTTTTTTCTGTAATGCATGTAATACAGAAAATGTGTGTGCCAAAGAAGCTACTTCTGAAGTTTATGCAACATGGAAGTGACCAATCTTGCCTCTCTATAAATTTCAAGTTGCTAACTTCGGCTGTTTTGGAGAGATGATTTTATATGTGGCCTAAAATTTGACACTTTTCAGTATTACACTGTCTCACTTCAAACAATAATCATTTAAAATGCAAATTATTCATATTTCTTCATGAGTATTGATACAAAAATTTGGTGTAAGATTCTAGAATCACATGACCTGTAAAAATTGTTGCTTAAATAGTTTTTGGTAAAAGCTTAAAAGGCAAACCATGATAAATTCATCTTTTTTTGTCAGATTTTGTCAGATGGTGGCACAGTGTTGTAATGGTTACCACTGTCATCTTGCACCTCCAGTTTCTGGGTTCAATTCCCAGCCAGGTTCGATTCCTGTCTCTGTGCATGGAGTTTCCATGTTCTCCCAGTGCTTGGTGGGTTTCCTCCCACAGTCCAAAGACATGCAGATTAGGCTAATTGGCGTTCCCGAATTGTCTGTAGTGTATGAGTGTGTGTGTCCTGCAATGGATTGGCACCCTGTCCAGGGTGAACCCCACCTCGTGTCCTAAGTCTCCTGGGATAGACTCCAGGCCCCCGCGACCCCAGGATAAAGTGGTATAGACGATAACTGAGTGAGTGAGTACAATTTATGACGTTTAGGTCTTTTCATGTGAAATGTAATTTGGGTGAGTTTCATCTGTATGACAGTTAAGATCATTGAAAGGTTTAATTTCAAAAGAGTTACGGACACTACATAAAAGGGAATGAAATTGTGCTTAGCAAATGTGTTTTTTTTTTTATCTGTTAAAAATATTAATGTGTATGCATATTTACAAAAAACAAAGCATGGATCAGGAGATAAAAAGCATTAAGTATTATGAAAAATTATGTTTTATGATCCTATCTAAAAATTTACTTTTTCACATAGGAGAGACACTTTTTGGCACCAATACCATGTTTCGGCTGTACAGTATATGCAATTACTTGTGCAATTAGTCTGGTGTTAAATAATTTGTAGTTACTTTAACCTAATTTGTGATAAATTTATACTTTAAATGATATACTTTTTAGTGATGAAATCTATACTTTATCAGACATCTTATTCAGAAAAGCAATTTTACTTTAATTTGGGTTAACAGTTATGATATTTTACCACCTCTGATGTAATTCCAAATCCAAGTCTAATAAGTCAGTATAAACACAGGTAAAGGAAAATAAAGCCCTCATCAAACACTAGAAGACTTCCTTCTTATACTGTATGTGGTCTCTTGTGTAAACCACCACATAGCACAATTGGTGTGGAAAAAGTCAAAGCCCTGACCTCAACCCAAGTGAACACCTTTGGGATGAACTGGAACCTTGAGTGCAGCCCAGGCCTCCTGAGCCAACATCAGTACCTTTTATAACTAATGCACTTTACCGTTAAATATAGAGTGGGACTGATTATGTAATGAGATGTTATGTCCAACCTTTTTGTCATACAGTGGAGTTGTCACATGTTGCTAAATTGAGCTTTGCTAAAATGAATACTATGGCTTAATTCCAATCCACATGAAGTAAATCCTTGTTCGCTTTGTCTACTCCCTCCCCTTTGGCAATATGATGTGGTGAGGAACAAATCTCTGGTTAATGGTGCTTAAAGTTTTTTTCTTCTCCCATAATTTTTCCAAGTGTCAAAGCTGAAAGGCTGTAAATTGAAAAGTGTGAGCATCCACAGGACTGATTTTTCCAAGTGGAGGCAGCAAAGGAAAGTGAGGGAAGGCTTATTTTTCCTGAACTAGATTTGAGCCTAGACAATCATGAGCTGGACTGTTGGATCTTGGGAACACCTGGGAATGTTGACCCGCCAGAACTGTGACAAAGTGGTCACAGGGTAATTGTATTTCCTCAATATTTGAGTCTAGCTGTCTAGGTCTTCCTTCCAGACTTGTGATTTTCCCTCTTTCCAAAGGTGTTAATGAAAAGAATCCAACTTGTTATGTAACAGCAATAACAATCTTAAAATCTTTAAATAGATTTTTACCATTCCACTGTACAAATACCTTAGATAATGTACATCATGGTACTGTATACATTCAAATCATTTTACGATAAAATGAAAAATAAGACAATAGAATAAATTCCCATAGCAGCAAGGGCACTTCCCAAAATAGACCTCGAGGCAGAGGTGACAATTTATTATATACAATCTCCACTACTCCAAGTACACTACTCTATTGCTTGGGTACACTTCAGCAATAGTGTAGGACGGACGGACTTTAGGAGCCGACATGACATTTCCAATGTGTTTGACATCCCAAAACTTGCTCTGCTCGACAGTAAAAGTTTCCCCTTGAAAACCCAGAACACACACATGGCACAGGGTTCTTGTGGCCGATGTGGCCAGAGGGCATTTTTAGCTCTATCCCCCACCCTTCCTATGTCCAACATTCTTCATCAAATAGCTTTTCTGATCAAACACATGTGAGCTCTGCATGTGACAATAAATGAGTACACTAATGGAAATTAACTTCATTAAATGTATATATTTTAATTATTATTATTATTATTTCTTTATTTAATAATATTGTATTTGTAAAAAAAAAATCCTAGAGGTCTGAGATCAACTACAGAAGTTGTGAGACACAGGTCCTTCAAATCTGAGCGGTACCAGATCCTCTTCTTATCAACTGGTGAGCTCAGCCTATACGTTATCTTACACTCATTTCGAGATGTGAGAACCTGCAACCACCCAAGTTGCCAAGAGCTTCCTATATGGTGACCTTCTTTACAAGCAGTGACTGATAGACGTGGAATGACAGCCTAATTATAATGTAATTTGTGGTAGCTCCAGCCATAATTAAAGACTTGGCTTAATATGAGTCTATCAAGTTAAATTGTGCATTTTGTAAACGCTGGTAATTAACGTGGTAGAATTGTGGATGTGACCCACCAAAATCTTCACATGTGCTAGTGGAGCACTTGCCCTTTATTTGGTTTGGAGCATCCAAATGTTATGAGTTGCCGAGCTGAGTCAGCAATGTGCACATGGTGAGGGATTTGCTTCCATAGTGACTCTGAGAGAGGTTTTTCCTTTATTTATCACTTCATTACTGAATTAACCGACTTCATCCTTCTAACTGACAACTTTTGGACTCATTTGGTAATGTCCTGGTGCGAAGGTTCATTTTCTTGTTTTTCTTTTTTTTTATATGTATGCTGTAAACTACAAACTCGTTAGCCGTAGAGCAGATGTGTTCCCACCATAATGTGGATATGGTTCTTTCACCACGCGTAGTATTGAGAATGATGGATGTTGACTTCAGCCATATGGAGGTACTTTAGGCTGCGTGGGAGCATTGTTTCTCATTTTTCAGCACTATTATGAGGCCAGAAAAAACCCACTGACACTGGTGGCCCAGCAGGCTGGTCCATGAAGACGTAACAAATACACAAGAAAAATAATTTGTGTAACTCTTTTGCTACTGTCGTCTGAAGAAATACTCGCACCTCTTCCTGAGGATAAGTAAAACCGGTGGCATGAGCTATACATTTTGCATAACATTTCAAATCAGCTTTTTTTCCACATATATTTAAATCTTTCATCATTCTTTTTCAAAGGGGAAAACCAAACCAGAGAATATATTTTTTTAATAAACCTATTAATTTCAATTCAATAAAAAATTTATTTGTATTTTTGTATTTAACAATTGTGTTTAACAATTGACATTGCCGCAAAGCAGCTTTTACACAATCAAAAGAATTGTTTAAGTTTGTATGAAATGTGAATCAAAATGATAAGATTGTCCCTGATGAGCAATTTCTCAACTCATTTGCTTAACCTCAAAATACCACACTATTGTATGTTATTTATTTTTATTCATTTTCAGCAATCCTGATGAAGGGTGCCAATAATTATGGCAATGACTATGCAGGTTAAAAGAATAGAATCAGGAGATCTTGCATGATCTCATGGTGACTCTTTAAGAAAATTCAAAACAGAACAAATCACGAGGTGCATTCAAGTCAAACAGGGACCTTTGATTGTGCAGAATAACAGATTATGTGGGGAAAAAAACTCTTTATTTCTCTATATAATCGCCTGTAACACTAATGCCCTTACCTAATCATTTCACTAGTGCTTAGATACCATCAAAGTAGACCGTTTTGCAATAACAGCAATAACTCCCAACCAAGTTCCTGTAATGTGTGAGTGGCGTTGGTGAATGATTGTGTGCACAGTTCCCACAGACAGATGCGTCTCTTGCACAAGTTTGTGACAAGTTATCTGTCAATTTTCAAAGATCTGACATTGCACTCATTGTATGTTCATAAGAACGACTGTACTGGGCTCTGAGGCCATTCATGGATGTACCGCCTTCTTTAAAATGCACCATTTTCAGCTAAGAGTCTCATTCCTGTACTGAAGTCCTATGTAAATGTCAATCACTTTTCCGCCTTCATTCACCAGAATTTCAGAAAGTCCCGGTTTGACTTGAACAGCCAACGTAAAATAACAAATATGCGGTTGCTGTATTCAACTATCCATAAGTTGATTATGTATTTAGCAGATAATATCACAGACTGACATAATCGTCTACCCCTGAAATCACTGTGAATGAGGTAAAATCCCAGTCCTGAGAAAAGTACACATTTGTAATATGCATGTGAAATCCAATAAATATTTGGACAGATGTTAAAGTCACAGGGTTTCTTTACCCAGTTGGCATCTGCTGTCCTCTTCAGTGTTTCTGCTGCTAGTCCTCAAAGCTCACAGCTACGATCTGAGCTTAGAAGACTTGCGTGTGAGACTTGCATTTCTCACAGTTAACACTGTCTGTAATTTTATTCTTGCAGAATTAGAAAAATGTCCTGATGAGTGATGAGGTAGAAAAAATATATATTGAATGGCAGATGTTGTTGGAGGTACTGTAAAAGTAAATGGGTAAGAGTAGGCAAACGCTTTCGTAGCTTTATATGTAAAAAAAAAAAAAAAAAAAACATGAAAATTCAGGGAAATTCGATGAAAAATATTTATGACGCAGCGTAAATATTTACATCAGGCACAAACAGCTTCGGTGGTTTATTGCTCCACAAACAACTTAGCATTGACATAAATGATGGCGACTTGCACTGCTTCCTATGTTTTGATTGAACAGCGTTGAACTGAATAGAAATATTTACATAGTCAAGAGAGATTTATGAATAAACGTTTATAAACCCAACCTTTATATAAAATCAAACAGAATAAGTATCAGATCATTCTTTATAAATCATCATACACACACACACCTCCTGAAAATGCAGGTTCAGATTAGGAGTCCTTTAAGTACAGTGACATGCCACTAATTCCACTAAATATCTCATTAGGTCAGTTTACTGTAATAGCTTAGTTTATCAAGATATTGTCATTTTACCTTAATATGTTATCTTGATATAGTCAAAAGACCAAGCGTCAAATTAATAAGATAATAATTCAAGATGCTCTCGTGTCTTTAAATAATTAGTAATTCATTGAAAATAACAATACATTAAGTAAAGAAAAGATGTAAATGAATGAGGGATGTGGCTTTATAGAACAGATGATGAGATTTATTTTACCACCATGAATTTAAATATATCCTGTAATCTCACATTCCTCCACTTCTTATTCTTTTTAATTTTCCAACAATATTGTTTTATAATAATAATAATAATAATAATGCATTTTTAACAACAAAAAAGACTAGTCAGAAGACTGTTCCATGTTGGAAACATACTGACACTGGCACTTCCATAAATGAAAAAAAAAAAATCCTTCCATTATTTCCTCATATTTTGCTTCCAAACAGCCAGACTTTCTTGTATTTTAATGTAGACTTGAGGAATAGTTCTCCAGGCTTCCTGGAAGAACTTTTTGTCTCTCATTTTCAGTCTGTCCTTGTATCTGACTAGTTTCAGAGAAATGTTTTTTGTTTGTTAAGACACATAGTGACCTATGAATTATTCAAGCCATCTAACCATTATCTGCAGTGAGAAACAGGTGCAGATGATGACAGATGATTTGGCCAGTGATTAGTATACTGGTGATTCTGAATGCTGAGTGGTTGGAACAGACAAGAGGGGAAATGAGGCTGCTGCTGAAGTTGTTACATAAACAACCAATTTTTAACTTTGATCTTTAAGCAATTTGTAGTCCTACGCAGTAAAACATTTGTAAAAATTTCTTTAACTTGATCCACATAATTCAATTTAATAGAGTTAGCATTGCTGCCTCGCACCTCCAGGGTCAAGGGTTTGAGTCCCATTTTGCTTGTGTTTGTGGATTTCGCATTTTCTCCCCATGTAAGGTAGCTTTCTACTGGGTAATCTGGTTTCCTTTCCCCATCATTTCACCAAGACATGCAGATGAGGGCAATTAGGTTTTCTAAAACTGTCCATGGTGTGTGCATGTGTGCCCTGCAATGGATTGGCATCCTGTCCAGGTTGTACGCTGCTTTGTGCCTGAAGTTTCCTGGGATTGGTTCTAGGCTTCATATGATGCTGTACAGGATAAGCAGTATAGAAAATGAATGAATGAAATGAATAAATGAAGGGGGTTCAAAACTTTTGCACAGTACTGTGTAAAAAATAGGGTTGTATACAGTAGGGCATTAAAATGAGCACATAAATATTAAGAATTAGGAATGACAGCCACAGCCTGTGTCATATAATTAATTTATCATCTAATTTTTTTAGAGCAAAATGCAAGGGACACATACAAATGTAGAAGAACATGCCTCTGTCTTGAAGGAATGTCAGAGGTGAGTCAGGATGTTTGTAGGTAACATGTGTTAAAGTTTGCACAGCTCCCTACAGCGAAGCGAGTGTTGTTAACTTATAAATGATAAAGTCAGCAGGAGGAGGATGTGGTTCTCACTGCCATTACCTGCAAATAACAGTCACGCAGAAGCAGACAGAAGTACTACTGTTGTTATCCAAAGTACCCATTTTATTTTAAAGAGGTCTAATATAACTCCTAATAAGCAATCTGAAATGAAATTGGTTTGGAAGGTGTAAATATTTTGCAAATTGCAGAAAGAGCACCCTCTAGTGCAACCTAAGCAGTGCTCAAGGCAAAACATGACAGAAATAACAATTGTCTCATTAGTATTTTAATATTCTCTTAAACAGATTTAGACACAATTGGTTCCATGTGATAATAATCACTCAGTCATGAGGTCCAATAAATCTCACAAGAACATAATGTAATTGAACAATTACTGTTTTAACATTTACGAGTTAATGAGCAGTGGGGCCACTGTCGCCTTGCTGTGTGATTGGGTGTGTGAGTGTGTGTATGTGTGTGTGCCCTGCGATGGATTGGCACCCTGTCCAGGGTGTACCCCG
>JAQQZS010000010.1:6524099-6540714 GCA_030068045.1 Platyallabes tihoni | reverse complement strand
TGATTCATACACATTCACATTCCATACAAACTTAAATAATTCTTTTGATTGTGTAAAGCTGCTTTGCGACAATGACTATTGTTAAAAGCGCTATACAAATAAAAATTAATTTAATTTAACTTTATAGTTTTATTGATAAAATGACAACACTGTATTTTTTTTTATTCTGTAGGTTTTGCATGATAAGAGTGAAATCTCACATCAGGTCTCACCACCACAGTGCTACTTTGCTCTAACACGTGATCTCACCATGTTTTGCTCATTATGTAATTCCTAGCCATGGGCTCTTCAAGTCTGTTACTGTATAAAAGACATTCTTCTTCTTCTTAATGTCTAAGTTTATTAATTAAAAAAATATATATATTCTCCTGTTTTTGGTTCCACTTTTTTGTCTTATAATTTTTTGACATATGACATTGGTCACACTCTGTTGTATTCCTTCAGATCTTATTTACTGCTGGTGAAAAAAGTGTTGCAATGCCCTCTTTGTTCTTTTAGTTTTTTTTTTAATCCCTCTTTTTTCCCAATTAAAACAAACAGTTGAATGTTAGACAAAAGTGACAAAGGGAGCTTAAGGAAATGTATCTCTAGTTTGTCTTTATTGTTCTTGAGGACACATTAACCAGAACCAGAAAAAAATGACTTATTCAATTTAGTAAAATATTTCTATAAATAGATACATACTTTATTGATCCCGACTGAAATTCTACAAAACCTCGACTCTGGTGGGACTCGAACCCACAACCTTTGAATCACTCCACCAAGTGTTACTTAGAAGTCCAATGCGCTATCCATTGCGCCACAGAGCCACTTGTTGAGGCCGCGGCTTTGGGGCTTTTTGTAAACCGACACGCGCTGCCAGCTGCCAACTGCTATTACACGTTTCTGCCACTAGGGGCAGCGTGGTACCTAATCTCCTGTAGATTTTTTTTATTCTTACAAAAAAAAAAGGTATATAATATAATATAATATAATATAATATAATATAATATAATATATAATATATATTTACAATGTACAACAAAAAATAAAGAAAAATATTGTTTAAAAAATTATAACTATATATATATATTGCATCCTGTAGCATCCTGCACCAAAAGAGTTTTATTATTTTTTTTATTATAACCGAGAGATCTGTTTCACTAATAATAACTAAACTTACACTATGTCGACATCTTTATTGTTTTTTGATAAGTAGGATCACTGAAAATGCTGTATCATGCTGCTATGGATTATTCATAATAATAATAATAATAAAAGCATTTCAACTTGTGCATAAGAAAGTGCAGTAACATTTAGACCTAAAGGTGAGCAAACACTATTCAACCTGTTCCTGGCTGGAATATTAGTACTGTTTGGTCCTTCACTCACCTCCTTGCCCCTTAAAGCAGAGTTTCTTCTTCTGGTAGGCGAAATAACTGGAAGCAGCACCAAATATGGCCACTGCCACGGCGCTGATGATGCCCGCCATCTGGCCTCCTTCAACCTCTGTGTGTCAAACAACGACAGGGTTAAGAAACCTATAGATTGAGGAATGCTAATGCTCAACTCTATTCTGTCTAAAATCAGTACAAATCACTGTGAGAGCATACTCAGTGCCAGTTCAAAACAGCTAAAATACTTAACTGCCCTGAAGAAAGAAAAACACCTGTATTTAACTCCTCAGATAATTAGCATGTTATTTATTGAAGTGCACAGGACTCCGGTCCGACTGGTTTAAAGAATTAGCCAAATAAAATATTGAAATATTCCTATTATGAATGTAAATCTAGAAAGGCAACGCATGTATTTGTTGGACTGGAAATAAAAACTGTTTCAATTAATGAATACATTATCCTAACAATGAGGGTACTCAGTTGTTGAAGATTATATAAAACACAGGGGCTTGTAAATTAATGTTAATTAATTTTACACATTTTGTTCTTCAAGTGCCAAGTCTGAAAAAAAAAAAAAAAAGAATAGATATAAGTACGAGTAAGGCAGCACGATGGCTTAGTGGTTAGCGCTGATGCCTCACCTTGGGGTTTCACATATCAGCTGTGCTCTGTGTGTGTGGGTGGGTGGAGTTCGCATGTTCTGCACGTGTTCGTCAAAGGCATGCAGAGTATGATATGAACAGCGATTTCAAATTTCCTCATAGCATGTCTGAGGACATTTTAATGCAAATCATTTTAAATACAAACTCGATCCAAAACCTCGACTCTGGTGGGACTCGAACCCACAACCTTTGAATCACTCCACCAAGTGTTACTTAGAAGTCCAATGCGCTATCCATTGCGCCACAGAGCCTCTTGAGCAAATAGAGACACTTCTTGTGGTTGGGACGGAAACACATCTACAAAAACTCTATCATAACTAAACCAGACTTGGGTCAAAGTGTAATGCTGACTTTGCTTTAGCAGTCTGATGACTTTTCTTGCTTGTTTAGTGCTTTCACTTCACTTATCTATCAAAATACAATACAAGTAACAACTTTTTAAAAAAGCACTAACTGTATAACAAAGGAGGAAGACTTTGGGGAGGTCCAGGAGTCATTTGTGTGGGACAATTGCAAAACCTCAGCTCGGGAGTGACTTGAATCCACGACCATTGAAACAGTCCATGCGGTGTTGCTTAGAAACCCGACAAACGACAGTACCTACTGCACCACAGGAACACATGACAACAGCTTTTCTATTCTGAATAATGGTTAGCTGCAATTCTTTGCTGTACGAGATGTATGTCGCTGAGGATCCCAACCTTCTTGTACATACACCTCCACTTATACACTCTGGACAATCTGGAAATGCCAGTCAGATTACAAGTCATGTCTTTGTTTTTTTTTAACAAGTTCTTCATGTGACTTTAATGCATATAGTATAACAACAAAGAATAAAATAATGTAACACAACAAGGATCCATCAATTAATATCTAGAACAGAACAACAAAAAAAGGATAATCTATATGCAGTGTGTATTTCTACCACTAGATGGCAATAGTTTCCCCCAGAAAAAAATCTAATAAATCATTAATGAGGCTATGTGCAGTAACTTGTACTATGCTATACACAGTGATAAAATACATAACTTGTATAATTTGATGTGTATGTCTGTCACTGTCACACACACACACACACACACACACACATCACTGGTGCA
Source organism: Platyallabes tihoni (assembly GCA_030068045.1). Classification (NCBI taxonomy): domain Eukaryota; kingdom Metazoa; phylum Chordata; class Actinopteri; order Siluriformes; family Clariidae; genus Platyallabes; species Platyallabes tihoni. Next base: position 6,537,576 of record JAQQZS010000010.1, on the reverse strand, counting down.
GTAAAATCTGCCTGAATATGAGGGCTCATTATTTTAGGGAAGGTCATGTATTATCAAATGTAAGTGAGTCATTCTGTCCACACACACACACACACACACACACACATGAAGAGGCGGAGTCTCCTGCACCACAATGAGTCAGAGATGTATTGCTCAGTAATTTACGTGACCACAAATCCAGATGTTTTACCCACTGAGTCTGGGTGACCAATAGTATTAGGACAACTGTACAGTATGCCATGTATTATACTTATACAATCAGCTGGTTAAGTCGGATGGAACAAATATGTGACAGGACTATAACTTTCTGAAGCCTACGTGTCCACCTCTGCATTTGAAAAAGTGATTTGTTGTGACTTTATACTTAATATTCATTGTTGTATAGCAATTTCATTGCAGAAAATATTAAATTATTCTTATTATTTAGATTTTCATAATAAAAGATAATGACAATGTCATGAAAACATTTAATTTAACTTTTTCATCCCAATACTTTTCGCCACTACAGACAAGTGAGTGTACTGTACTTACATGTACTATAAACTGATCTAAAAACTAATTATAAAAAAAAAATACAAACTGATCTTTGTTGTGTTAAAAAAAAAAATTACATGACTTACATAATCAAATAGCGAATACATGAATTAGATTAATTCAGCTTACTGGGATTAATTAAATTTTCCTACAGCAAGATGAACTCTCTCTCAAACTACGAACACAATTATTAATATTATTAAATAAATGAATAAATAAAATAAATAAAAGGCAGGAAAACATTATAAAGCTAATAATTGAATTACACATTCCTTCTTCTAGCTAAACTACTTTTTTAGTATCTTGAATGTGTTGGCAAAACATTTTTATCTTTTTATTTTTCGACACAATTAACTTTTCAACTTAATAAAGCTTAATCCCTGTAAAAAAAAATAATTAAAAAAACTGTGTTCAATGTCTCTGGTTCCACGTTCTTCTTCACAGGTGTTGTCGGTTAGTTTTGATTAGTTGTGATATTTAAGTTCCTCCCCAGCTTGCAGTTCCTTATGGCTCGTGCATGTATTCTGTTGCTATTATGAAACACTGAGGCTAGTTTAAGTGTATGATTGTGTTTGCTAGTAGCTAGTGGCTCAGGTCGTATGTGTGTGTACATGTATGTGTGTGTGTGCAGATTTTTTATCATGAAAAAAAATATTTTTTATAAAACATTATAAAACTAATATGTTATATATATTTTTTATTTATTAATTAATTAATTTATTTATTTTTAACATATTGCACTTATGTATATTTTATATTGCACCATATATATTTTATATTGTTGCATCTTTGGGCTCATCGGAAGTGAATCATCAGTCTCAACATATCACAATCGCTGCGCTAAAGCAGGACGTCATCTCCGAAACATCAGTTTAACACCTTAAATGTTCGTTATTCTGTACACAAGTGCGCATAGTCACATGCTGTCAATTTGAGCTGTAATTTTGCTATTGTCAATTTTTTTATTGTGTGATGCACTTTGGTTTAACTTACGTTGCTGTAACATAAATAAATGTTGATTGATTGATTGATTGATTGATTGATGCACTCCTAAACACGTCAATGTGTTTACTTTTTGACAATGTGTTAGATCTTTTTATACAGAATGTCAACTTCCCAAAAGTATTTTATAGTCCATGTTTAATCTTAGAATCTAAGTGAATGTAGATTCTGACATCATGCATCATTCAAGTCTCTTTGCTGGTGAATATTCATTTGCAATTTGTACGTAATGATTTTTTAAAGATTGCAGACATGCAAAAAAAAAGTGTACTAACTATTCAGATGATGCCTTTTCATGATTATGGTTTTTCTGATTTCATAAATATTCTGATTAAATACACACTTTTAAAGTAACAGCCTCTCGGCTGAAACCTGGATAACTTCTTAGGACTCACTGTACTGTATACCGAGTAGAGATGTTCAACCATCCGTCTAGGAACCTCTGTAGTCCAGCTAGGGACTGTGGAGACCAATGGTGATTACCATTGTAGTTATTCGCATTTTTTTTTTATTTTATTTTATTAACTGTGCTAGGACACTCAGTCACCATTCACATGCGCATTCACACACTACCGGCTATTTTGGAAGCGCCAATTAGTCTAATCTGCATGTCTTTGGACTGTGGGAGGAAACCCACCAAGCACAGGGACAACATGTAATCTCCATGCACACAGACCAGAGGTGGAAATCGAACCTGGATCCAGCTTTATTAAAACATTAGCTTTTGATCCTTATATCCTTATAATCCAGGCTCCTTACTTGTTTGCTAAAAACATATTTTATAAGTTTGGTTAAAATGATTACGGACTCAACCCACTTCCTCATCATCCTTGTTTATTTGCATGGAGAGGTCTATCACAAAACTGATCACACTTTCGATAAACTGAGCGTGTCACGAGCACTTCACATGCACAGGTGATGCTGAATCAACGACTGAATCAAAGATTTTACTTATTTAAAAAAAAAATTTAAAAACCATTGAAATTGAATATGTGGAGGTCAGGGTTAATCCTGTGGGGGTCGCCACAAATTAATCAATTTATGGGAAACTGGCTTTGGATTATGAAGCTCGGAGTGATTTTAAATAAACACTCTATGCATTTGGTTCTCCTAAATTATTAATGCTTAATTGATTATTGATGTTCTATTATCAGTTAAGAAAAAAAAGCATGAAATCTGCAACTTGAATGACCCTAAAATGGCTATTTTTTTTCTAGTCAATAACACCTCTGAATATATAAATGAACCAGACAAACCCAGCTGAAACGCATTACATTTTCAAAAAAACATTTCAAAGAACATAGGTATTTTAAAGGCAGGAAGCAACCCAGCAGCTTGCAGGTCATTTCCGAAAACACACCCTGAGGTGGAAAAGGACACCGACATATTGACACACTCAAAATGTCAGCGGGGATGCCATGTTAGGGATGAGAGTTCTGCTCAGAGATTTAATAATAGCAGTGGCTTTACTAGTCAAGGAATTCAAAATGGTTTCACCTTTCACAGAATATTTATTTAAAGAAACACAGAGCAGTTAGACACAGCAGGGGGGAACAGACACCATGAATGAACAGTTAGAAACAGTGCTGATGTTGTAACAGGATTGTCCGTTCAATACAAAAAACAACCAAAAAAAAAGCAAAAAGAATTGTACACTAAGGTAAAAAAAAAGAAAAGAAAAGTACACCTCCTTTAATTTAAAGGTGAGAAACACGTGCAGTGCAGACATCGTCTCGTATTTCTTCACGTCTCCGAGAACAACGCGTGTCTGTTTCTCTGCTGTTTTCTGACTAATGAACACATGCTATGTGTGGTATGTGCCGTGACTCACACGCTCTTGGGCCGACTGAAATGTCAGTAACTGCGAAGGTCAGCTTGTTATGACAACGTTTTAGGGAATAAAGACATTAAATCATAACGATGCCTGTGAATTAATAATAAGTCTGGATAAGACAGACGTGTGTAGTAGAAACAAAGCAACAGTTTTGGCTAAAGAGAGAAAAAGAGACACTAACAAGACGATAAGGGGACTAAACAAATGTGTATCAAACACAAAACTAGGATTTAAGCTTTCATTCAGTTAGGCATTTTTTCAAAAAAAGCGTTTTTTAAAATAACGTTCAGCCAAAACACAGTATTGGTGCTGATTACATTTTTTTCTATCATATACAGAAAATATTATATAATACAGAAAACGTGTGGCGAAAGAAGCTTCTTCTGAAGTTTATGCAACATGGAAGTGACCAATCTTGCTTCCCTAAAACATTTTAAGTTGCTAATCAGCTGTTTTGGAGAGATGATTTTATATGTGCCCCATAATGTGGCCATTTTTCAGCGTTATACTGTCTTGCTTCAAACAATAATCATTTAATGTAAAAATTATTTAAAATGTTTTTAGTTACTGATACTAAAATTGGTGTAAGGGTTTAGAATCACCGGACCTGTTAAAACGGTTGCTTAAATTGTTTATTTTGGTAAAGGAAAAAGCGAAAAATCTGTAGTGTCCGTAACCAGGTCGAAATTCATGTTGCAATATTTTCATTTAGTATTTTAGAATAATCCAGTTTTTTTTTTTAAGTTCATGTCTTCAGTTTCATCTGAATGACAATTAAGATCATTGGAAGATTTGATGGACACTAAAGGACACAGAAGGGCATAAAACTGAATTTAGCAAAAAACTTCTTTTTATCTGATAAAAATATAAACGTGTGTGCATATTTATGCATATCTTTCATATTCACCTTTTCACCTAGGTAAGACACTTTTTAGCACCAATACCATGTTTTGGCCGAGACTAAACTTTACATCTTGACTAAACTTCATACTCGGTCTTCATAACTAAAGAGCTAAGTGGCGATGCCTTAAAAATGAATAATAACTAAAAGAAAAGTACTTTTAAAAATGAGCATTAGATATTTGCATGAGGGAAAAAAAAGACAGAAAATTCGCCAGAGTGGACCAAATCACAGACAACTTGGCACAGGTTTGATGCCAGATGCCCTTCCTGACATGACCCTCCTTGGCTGGAGGTTTGGGCATTGAATCCGGCCCATCACAGAAATTTCAACAGTAACTAGCTTAATTCATTTTAACATAAAGCTTTCTCGCTATGATGTTCTGTTGAGCGACTAAAAAAAGTTTGCATCCCTTTGCAGTAAGAGTGCAATTATAAGGCTGTATCCTCAAGTATTTAATCACTACTCTGGGATTCCTTTCACTATTTATTTGTTGGAAGCTTGGAACCTTTAAATGAGGAAGTGAATACGCTTTCAAAATGCTTTCATATGCTTGAAAAAAAGGTAGGGGAAAGAAGGTGGTATACAGTTGTGGAACTAAAATTGGACACTCAAAGTGAACCGCTACAATGTTTATTTAAGACTTGGATAAAAAACAAACCGTTGCAAAGTATAACTCTTCTGATTTCAGTTCTTGCGTGTTATTAATGCACCTTTTTCCCCGCCTACCGGATATATTTTAGCCTGCTAACAAACACGCTTGTGATTCATTATGAAAAATAAATATTATTTTAAAGGGTGGTTTTAAGAATGAGTGGAAATACTGGTAACACCAACGTTATTCAAGGCATGGAAAAAATGCTATTTAGGTCAGCCCTAGAAAATCTAACAAGTTACAAGTTAATCCAACGTAAACCCCAGGCAAAACCTTAACAGAAAAACCAGCAACAATCACACCACCAAACCACCTTCAATAACGTGTTTGAACTCGCTCTCGTGCTTTCAATGAAACCGGACACCCAGAGGAGACTTGTTGCCTATTGGATCATCAAGACTGCTTCTCTGCTTCGGCTAAGTCCAGGAGCTCCAGCGCCCTTTCTAGAAGGGACAGTATAACTTGTTTAGAGTTGGCAATCCAGGCAAGGAGGCCTTCAGGCATGTTATCTCCTAGCAACATCAGGAGCTTCAGCCACTGCTGGTAAAGTTCTGCAACAACAGGATATTGAAGCAGAGATTTTAGAGCACTGGCTCTCACATAACATACAGCCAAAGAAAAACCATTCTTTCTATTACGTTTATAACAACCTGAAAAATGCTCTGTCAGAGATACAACTAGAATCTCCTGATTAAGAACAAGATTAAGGTCCTGATTAAGGTCCAAGAACAAATAGAATTGGATTTGTAACATGTTTTAAAGGCAGCTCCAAAATGGCATCTGAGGTCTCCGAGCACTTGATCGTCAGACCGCGGGAGTAATTGCTTTCATGTGCTGTACCGTCTGACGGCTTATGTAAGTTACAAAAGTGCATTTTATTCATCAGGACTGCAGCGAGTGAGTGCGTATAAGCATCCATAGATCACCAACACTACACAAGACACAACCATGACTCTTTCTGCTTTAACTTTCAGGGAATTCTTTGGCTCATATTTGGATTTCCGTCATTAGGATTTCCAAAGCCTGAACTGGCATCCAATCAGGAAATATACTGGCCGTACCAAACGTGTTGGTTTTGTCAGTGGAAAACTAGATGGTTTAAATGTTAGAGCAGAAAGAGAAGACAGGAAAAGACAGTCACAGAAAAATAAGTCACAAGTCCTGCCTCAGAAGAACAATAGAAGAACAATAGACGTGATTATGATAGCGTTACCATGGGCCACTGGTGAACAAGGAGCAATGCAATCATCCACAATGGGAAAAACATATGCCTGGGCTAATACAAGGAGCAAGGGGTACTACAAAGACAAAGCTTGATCGGATATTTCATCAAGAGCTGATGATCTGTTAAAAATCCAATTTAGGAATGCAAATCTGATTCAGCAAGAGGTTGCAAAAGTTTTAAGAGATTCAAAAAATAAAGTTTTTCAATAGGATTACTGATGTTTTTCCTCATACATGTTTTTTTTTTCCTGAACAAATATAATTCATCTGGGAGTGGAACTTTGTGCACGCTGCATTTCCTGTGGAAATATTTTCTCTGAAAAAAACAATGACTACTTTTATGGACCGCACAGCCTCATGACTCACTCTGGAGCTCTTACGCAGAAGTCCTCTCTATCTAACTAGCACCCTTAAGACATCTTCAGTTCATTTCGTCTGTGAGAAGCCTTAACGGTTCCATGTACAACATAAGGTTAACCACTAAAAAAAAAAAAAAAAAGTTTCTAAGGTGAACCCAGAGGAAGCTAGAACTCATAACTAACTAGAATATGTACTAAGAGTGTACACAGGCATATAAGAGAAAAGGTTCCAGGTTCTAGAACTCTGAAAGACTTCTTTCAAAGGAGAAACCCATTCTATGTACAGTACCAGTCAGAAGTTTGGACACAATTTCTAATTCAATTTTTTTTGTTCTGTATATTTTCTACATTCTAGAACAACACTGGAGACTTAAAAACTGTGAAATTAGGTAATCAAGTAACAACAGCAACAACAACAAAAGTCAACTGTTATTTTAGGACAGGAAGGTCAGCTGTTCAGTACAACAGTATACTAGCATATATATATCTTGACTATATACAACAGTATTGTCAAGTGCATTTGCAAAACCCATCAAGCCCCATGATGAAACTGGCTCTCATGGAGATCTCATCACATGAAGGCAAAACCTCCCTAAAAAAAACCAGGAAGCATCATGAAATTAGCAGGTGTGCCCAAACTTTTGAATGGTAGTATAGATCATTACAGTATTATTACATTGCAGTATAATGTGTCCTGTTCACAAAAGGTTGCATGTCATAGCCTTGGAAAACCAAAACTCTTCCCTCAAGAGCTCACTCAATCTTTTCCTAGCAGTGGTCGTTCAGGGGAAATCCTTAAAATTTCTAAAACCCTACAAGAGTTCCAGTTCAGAAAAATAAAACTCCTATCATCCGTAGCGTTCAAATCCCAGGTGACGCTGTAGTGATTCTTCTCAAGCCTAGAGAGAGCTGATTGGCTGAGAGTGGTATGGGAGGGACATCAACGCTTACACATCAATTGTGGCTTTAAGCCAATCACGCAAGTGGAGGGAGCGGATAGCGCTGTTGTCCGAGTGTGTTACGCTGCCCCCAGTGGTGCGTGAGCGTGTCACATGGCTTGGAGGAGGCACGCAATAACCTTCGCCCTCCCTTATTGGTAGCTGTAGCTATTATGATATGGGAGTGCCCTGATGATGGGTGGGAATTGGCTACAACTAAATTAGGGAGAAAATCAGGTGACAAGAAAAACAGAAGAAAAAAAAAGAAGACTTGGAGTCCCATAACAATCCAGAAACACTTAAGGAACTTATTTTCTTATAGTGCACATAGTAGAAAAATCCCATTACATTCAAGAGTTTTCAGAGAATGTCTCTCTCTGTGGGGCGCCTTCATGTAGAACGTTTCAGAAAATGAGATCCCCTTCAAGACTTCTTGACTTACAAGACTTACACTGATATACTCATAGGAACAAACATTCACTCCAGCACTTTCTCCAAGTGAAAACACTCCAAACAGAACCCCTAAGAAGTCAGAACATCTGGATCATTCAAATAACCCTCAAATACCCCCAGAAGAAATGGCTCCATGACTGCTAAGGTGGTTTAAAGTAAAGACCTCCTGAAGGTTTTATACATACAGGACAATCTGCACAGGAAAGCTAAGAGAGCCCTTTTCACAAAAATGTAAAAAATATATTCAAAATTGAAGTGTGTGTTGTGTGAGGTTGGATTAAACACGAACGCAAGACACCTTTACTGTTTCCTTTATTCAGCTGGCTATCACTAAAAAGAGGCAATAACAGCAGCTATATAAGAACTGAAATAAATGAAAGAATGCGTATTTACCTTGAGGTTGGTCACCTTGAGTATCTAAAAAGATAAACGTAACAAAGAAACGTGAGATATGAAAAGTATTTTACATGTGGTGTACTGTACTGAGTAATACAGCTACTACATAGCTACAGTATGATGAATGTTACCAGATGTGAATGCATGAACACATTGTGAATGAACAGATAAATGAAAGTGTGCTGTTTGATTGTTGGTATGGTGGAGGGATTATGTGAGATAAAACTAAACGTTCGGCAAAAGGGAGGTTTTCAGTAGCCAGATATAAATCTCCTGTGACAAAGACACATTAATACATTATGCACTCCTTCCTGCCCTTTACTACTTCCTTCCTGTAACTACATCTGTCACAGGCTCGTGGTGTTTTTTTCAAGGGTGCTGAAAATCAGAATCAGAACTTTTTTAACCATTGCATTTCATTTATTCCAGATCATGTCGCTGTAAATATTTTTAAAAAGTTATTATATATAGATAAAAAATATGAATGTTTTAGTAAGATGCCACTATTGGAAACGGGATGCGGTCATGTTAATGAAGAGGCACACACACAAATATGAGGTCCTAACGTAGGACGTTACGTATATGAATAGTGGGCCTACTGTACCAATCATGACACCATAGAACGTAATGTTCATCATTAGTGTTGCCAGATTGGGCTTTTTTCTCGCACGTGGGATACAAGTCATGTTTGTCTTGGGATAATTTCAGTGAAATAAAATTCACGTTTCGTAGTTTAAGTTTTTGTTTTTAATCATAGTATGCAGGTTTCCAGCACTGCCTAGGTGAGATGTTTGTCTGTGTAATCTGGCAACCCTGTGTCCGACTTAATTCCAGACATTATTTGGAAGCGGCCAATAAAGAACCGTTTTGTTTGACTCTTGAGCAAAGGTAAAATCAAACATGTTGTTGGGAATGTAGTTTGCCAATAATTTAAGTATTTGCTTTTGAGTTGATGAAGAAACATTGGCAAACGTCCTCTTAGATGTTTTATTTATCATTAGATCATTTGGCCAATTTATTTTGTTTCAGCTTAGATAAATACCATAGAATTTGAAATTGTACATTTCATAGTTTTATATATTGAAATTTAAATTGCACTAGCAATTAGTATAAAATAATAGCATATTATCACAAAATATTATTATTATTATTATTATTAAATATGTTTTTTTGTTTGTTTTTATTAAATCCCTATGAATGAGCTTAAAATGAAGGTTCTGCAGTTAAAAAGTTGATGTGATGGTTCAGGAATGATTTAAATGGAGAAAAAAATGGAAAGAAAAATTTAACCTTTAGGATTGAACTAAAAAATTCAACTCAAACACCTCTAACAATGGAGCAATAGGAATTTTACAAAACATCTTTGGATTTCCACGTGACAAAAAAAAAAAAAAAAAAGCTTCAGCTAATTTTTGTCAAATTTCGCATATGTTTTGTTTGCATTGTAACGTTTAGGCTAATACAGACAGGACCAAATGTGAAACAGATAAACGTACCTGTCTGGTCGCCGGCGTTACCTAGAGCCGGAATCACAAGCAGAGAAAACAAAAAAAGGAGACCGATGTAAGCAAGAAATACCAACAGTACTTAAATCTTGAATACACTGGAAGACAAACTCGCAAATTAAAAACATACCAATAAAATAACTGCTTTAGGACGATTTCACATGATGTAACCATAGCAACAATCTAAGCAGTCTTAGATTCTAATATTACTTTTAGCTGACAATTAAATGTTTTTGAATTTCAAATTGTGAACTAACTCCATGTAAGTATTCCCTGTTTTTTTTTTTTTGTTCTTCTCACCTGCTCTCTATTTCGTGAGAAAAAATTTCGTCATGAAAACTTAAACATTTTTCAGTTCTAGTTCACAATTTTTTATGAATCACCATAAAAATCTCATATAATCGCTAGTAATATTTAATATCGCTGTGTGTTATGGGGCGGCACGGTGGCTTAGTGGTAAGCACTGTCGCCTTGCACCTCCAGGTTCGATTCCTGCTTCAGGGCTTGGGTGCATGCAGTTTTTATGTTCTCCCTGTGCTTGGTGGGTTTCCTCCCACAGTCCAAAGACTAGGCTAATTGGCGTTCCCAAATTGCCCATAGTGTGTGAATGAGCGTGCGTCCGCCCTGTAATGGATTGGCATCCCATAAGGGATGTACCCCACCTCATGCCCTAAGTCTCCTGGGATCGACGACCGTGTATACAGGATAAAGCGGGATAGACGATGATCCATCGTGCGATTGTTACAACTAAGACCAGAGCTTAGGCACACTGTACAGACAATAACATACATCACTCTGGATTAAACATGCTTGTATTTATTTCAATATATCTGCATTTATACATCACATTAACCCTGATGTATTATTAATCTGTTATACTGCTGGAGTCCAGTATATAATCTGTAAAGTTGCCTCAGTGTGTATATACCGGATGAACAGCTGTGTATAAAGCATCGCCTGCACGCGATGATACACTGAGCAGCACTGCCTTGCAATATTCAAATGCATAACGGGTTTCACTTCGATAATCAAGTAAATCAGACCCTTTTTTCTTATTATGATGAGAAGTTCCATGTTCCTCTCAGACATGCACTATTTGTCTCTGCTTCTTAAAAGAAGCCTTTTTTCTATTCCGTTATGTTATAATTTGCTTTAAAATAAAAGAAAGACAAGCTTATAACTCTGGACCTACCCCCAGGCCTCCCTGGATCAGGTTTGTATCCATCGCCAGCAGCATCACTGAGATCTAAGTCACCGAAACTACCTATAAAAATGGAGATGTTAGCTTGGGTGACCACACACACACACGTACACACACATACACACACATACACATACACGCCCATACCTCCGTCAGTCTTTCGTGGAGCTACAGGTTTCTTAGGTTCTGCAGAAACATACAACATCAACATATTGATATTCTCAGTTTGGGAAATAAAGAAAACCCTCACGCCAGCTATCAGAGAGACATTATTGCAGAGGTGCTTAAAGGGGCAGTGTGTGATGTTTAGAAGTGAAGTAAAGTGAATTACATCTGCAAGCAATATATCGACAAGATACAATTGTAACACCGCTCTGTAGATACAGCGTATGTGTCATAAAAAAATAAACATGGATTATTTGTTTATGACACACTTTTTAAACAAAAAAAGAATAAAAAAAACTGGGGGTGAAGCTGGAAAAATTTTAAGAGGAACATGAAAGGAAGAAATGTTATTCTTCTGTTAGAGAGGATGGCTTTAAACATTCTTTAAAAAAAAATGTGTTCCGAAAGATAATGACATCATAAATTTATTTTAGAATTTAGAACGAATGAATCTGTGTGCATGCGCGCTTATACACTGCTTTTACCTGCAGGTTTTGGTTCGTCTTTGCCTACAAGAAAAAAACAGAAAATGTTTACGTGTGTCATCATCAGGATGAAGCGAAGAAGCATATTTCAGAGATAACTTTACAGCTAACGGAAAGACCTCTGCTTCAGGACAAATAGCTTTTTTATTGATTTAGAGGCAGAGCGGGAATCAAGATTATACCTGGAAAAGCGTCTGCAAGGTCAAATCCTAGAAACAGAAAAATCAAAGAAATGTTTTCAGTAGGAATTCCCATATAAATGTCATGCTTCAACATTGTACGTATTAAAAAAATATTTAACAACATCTAACTTTGCTCAAATGCAGAAAATACAAGTGGTGTTGAAGTCAAACCAGGACTTGTGATAAAATTTCTCATGAATGAAGGCGTAAAAGCCATTGACATTTACAGAAGACTTCAGGCACAGTACGGTGAGGAGACTCTTAACTACAGTAAAACATTTTGAAGGCGTGAGTGGCGATCCTGGATGAGGCATCTCGGAGCCCAATGAAGATGTTCCCGTGAACATTTAGCAAGTAGAACGCCTGATCCTTTTAAACGTCTACAGAGAACTTGATGTCAATGTGCGGAAGAGACGCATGTGTCTGTGGGAAGGGTACACACAATCATTCACTAACACTGCTTGCACATTATCGCCATTTCCACATGTTTGGGTAAACATTAAATGAGTTCCTGGGAGGCCAGCATTTCAGATGTGAGGCAGGCGGTGCGATTATGGCTCTGAGAAAATGCTCTACCTTGATGGTATCCAAGCACTAGTGAAACTAGTGAAAGAAAAATAAAGGAAGTTTTTTTATTCGGTTCTGTTATTCGGCACAATGGAAAGTCCCGGTTTGACTTGAACGCCCCTCGTATTGTGTGCTACACTAGCAAGATATTAAGTGTATAAAGTATAAAGACATTGACCACATTTATTGACTTTTTTGTGAAAAATACATCAGACAGATGTTTCCAGATGCGTCCCATTTACAATGTGTATTAAAAGTTATTGTTCAAGTTAGAGTGTGTGTGTGTGTGTGTGTGTGTGTGTGTGTGTGTGTGTGTGTGTGTGTGAGCGAGAAAGAGAGACCTCACCTCCATCAGGATTCTTGGCCGGTTTTTCTGTTAGAAAACAAGAATCAAAATTATGCAATCATAACACACCAGTCAGTGTGTCATTTTTAAAAAGCTGACTGTTGCACAAATGATAAATGTTTCTATTATTAAGTAGCATATCATAGTTAATTACTAAACAATAATAAGTAAATAATAATAATAAGCAATTTATTACAAGCATTTGAGAGTACTGAGTGTATAACGTTTCAGAAATATGCTATAATATACAGTAATACCAATAAAAAAAACTGAAATAATAAATGAAAATAAAATTTTATATGTATAAACTTTACCTGCTGGTGGTTTAACTGTAGGTACGTCATCTAAATATTAAGAGAAGAGCATAATAATGAATAATAATGATTAATAATAATAATAATAATAATAATAATAATTGATACAGGATAAAGCGGTATAGAAAATGAAATGAAAAAAAATGAAATGGAAATGATATTTAATAATTGAAACAAGTAATTATTAAAATGATAAATAATACAAACACTTATCAGAGAAGACATTTTTTTAAACCACTTTTCAAAATACATCTGAGTGTTAACTTACCGTCAAAGGCATCTCCAAGATCAAATTCTGCAAAAGGAGAAAAACAGTTTAAAATAGTTTTAAAAACATATTTTACAGAGGGAGAGATATTGATACTAACGTCCACGCTAGCTGCTATATGTTTAGCATTGAGGTGATACTTGAGGCT
>JAQQZS010000010.1:6472801-6485206 GCA_030068045.1 Platyallabes tihoni | reverse complement strand
CTGCTAGTCTAAGGTTCGTTGGGTACATACTGAATACTGAACATCATCACATGATGTTTTTGTTACTGTGACATCACGTTGTCCTTGACTCAACTCTGTTCTCCCCACTTCACCACTATAAGATAAGATTAATAATTTTCTGTAATATTACTGCATGCACAAATATAGTTCATTAAAATATGCTTACACTGACATACTCCAGAATTCTTGGAGTCCCACTTTGTTTTTGTTTTTTTTTCCTCTCTGCTTGCTAGTATTTTCTTCTTAGCAACGTTGGCACCTCTGTGATCAGATGCTGCGATGTTCGGTGACAGAAATAATGTCACGTTGAAGCTCTTGCCACTCCCCAAAGAACTGCACTGTAGAAATATCTCTACACTGAGTGACTGAATGGGGGCATCCTGCTGGAGACACACACAAACAAACAGATCCATACTATCACAGTGCCTTTGTGACGAGGAAGTAGCAGGAAATAAGTGGGTGACACGTAACATTACAGCTTCTGTCATTATGTTATAAGTTCTGCACTTTTCGTTTCTCATCACGTTTTTTTCTTTCACTGCTTCGGCAGAGGGACTTCAGTCTTACGTAGTACTATGGGAACACTTCTGATATGACGCTCACAATGAGCATGCATACGTCAAAATATACAGTAGTGAAAAGGAAGTTATGTTGCTGGAAATGGGTCTCCCAATGGAGGAAAAATTAGCCATAGTTGTGTATTATTTCCGCTCATACGGAAGCGGTCATGAACAGGGGCCGAGTTTTAAAAAGGGTGGCAGAACAGTTCCTTCCCGTACCCATCCCACCCCTCCGATCTTACACCACCTGATGCCTACTTGAGGGGACCGTTAAAGAAGAGTGTGTTCAACTGTAAAGATCCGTCATGTCAGTACTGTATATATGGGCACATATACAGATATAGATGTACTCGTGACGAAATTCCACATTTGCACACTCATAAGCGTGTATTAAAAATGTACAGCGCCATCTGTTGAATTTTGGGATAAATGAGTTTTATAATGATATCTGAAGTGAGGTTAATTGGCAGGTGACCTGATAATGAGAATACATATTCATCATATATTTCATATTTAATATTCCAAAATATTAATATTCCAAAATATTTGTATAAGTCAGGTGAGGATTGTAGACTGTATACATCAACACATTTCTGGTAAATAACTTTATCCTTTTTTAAAAAAATTTATTACAAATAGGCATCCACCGTGTGTTTATTCAGTGTCTGTGTTAAGAGTATGTTTGTTAGCAGCAATCTGGTCGTTGACGCAGTAAACAGACCTCAGCACAGTCAGCTTTGTCCCTGAGCCCCGGTGAAGCCAGTGTTTTGGAAAATGGCCTATGAGGACCCCTGCGTGCCCTGCAATTACTTCAGTGGCCCAACTCATATCAATCACACGCTGTGTGTCAAAGATGCTACATAGTCACACACGTTTGTTTTATCAGGAAAACAAAACGCATGTCAGGTGGCTAAAACCTCCCGAAGCTCAAAACGCGTATATTATGGTTTGACAAAAGGATATAAGGTCGTCCTTGAATGATTCGCTCCTGTCCTTTAATCAGATACCGATCGTGACACTGCAGTCATGACACGAGGAGGAGGAGGAGTGTAATAAACCTCTCATCCCCCTTTATATTTCATGCCTTGCATTGATTCCCACTCCACTCATCCTGCCCTGAAAGAGAGAGATAAATCTTATCACAGCCATCCTTCCTTCAATTTACCAATCTGCCAGTGTCCAGTCTTCACCTCTTCCTCCCCCTCCTCCTTCACATCCATGGAGAGAATGGCTCTCTGTCCAATCTGGCTTGTTTTCAAGATGAAGGCCCCACGTTGGCACACCTGTGCCTTTCCCCGTTGCCAGGCAGAAGCACCATCACGCACGCGAGGGCATCACATCAGTGGTGTGTGTATTTGTGGGCCAGCATGCGCATCCTGCTGGCGCACTTCGAGGAAAGAAGATGTCTTTGTTTGGTGTTGGGAAATGGCAGGATGCCAGTCATAGCTCCCACCAGCTGGCACACTGGCAGACTGGATCAAGGCTTCTCATTACTGTCTCTGGCACCTGCCCTCCGATTGATGAGAATCACAGAGATAGCAGGGTTTTTTGCAATTGATTGTCCTGATCCACAAGCTGGGCCATATATTTACTTCATAACGAGGTAACCTGTCGGACCATAATCAGGGGAAAACACAGTGTGAGGTCACATAGTCATTTAGATCATCCTAATTTCCAAGTGTGTGATGGGGACATGGCATCCAATCCATCGCAGGGCATTATATAGGGTGTTCCAAACAATTTGACATCATTTCATAGTATAAAAAAATGGCCAATTCTTGCTCAAATGGTCTCAAATTTTAACGAGATGTGTGAAAGTTAAATGATGCCGATGGATTGGGCGTGCCAGTGATATTGACTAATGATAAGTGACAATGAAACTGCTGTTGAAATGGCCACCACGTTCACCTGACTTATTTCTCTATGGGGCTATGTGAAAGGACTGGTCTTTATCCCCCCTCTTCCTACAAGCCTAGCGGATCTCAAGCAGAGAATCATTGAGGCGCTGGAGAATGTTATATAAGATATGCTACAGCATGTTTGGCAGGAGCTGGAGTACCGACTTGATGTGTGTCATGTCACAAGTGGTGCACATATTGAACATTTGTGAAGCTTTGTGAAATCGGTTATAAAATCTATATCTGTTTAAAGACGTTGGTGGAATCCTGACGAATAAATCTTTAATTTTTCATGTTTGCCTAGGACATGTAGTTACTCACACCATATTTCAAATGGTGTCAATTTTTCTGGGACACCCTGTATTTTTTACAAAACTGGTTCACCCTCGTGGCGGCACGGTGGTGTAGTGGTTAGCATTGTCACCTTGCACCTCCAGGGTCCGGGTTCGATTCCCGGCCAGGCTTGATTCCCTTCTCTGTGTGCATGGAGTTTGCGTGTTCTCCCCCTGCTCGGTGGGTTTCCTCCGCGTACTCTGGATTCCTCCCACAGTCCATAGACATGTAGGTTATGCTAATTGGCATTCCCAAATTGCCTGTAGCGTGTGTGTATGTATGTATGTGTGTGTGCCCTGCGATGGATTGGCGCCCTATCCAGGGTGTACCCCGCCTTGTGCCCTAAGCCTCCTGGGATAGGCTACAGGTCCCCTCGACCCTGAATACAGGATAAAGTGGTATAGAAGATGAGTGAGTGAGTGGTTCACCCTCATGTTTTTTTAAAAGACTGTGAAGGAGCCAGAGAACCTAGAAGAAACCACACCAACCAGAACTGGGAATCCTGGTGCCGTGAAGCAGAAACGATACCCAGTATGTCACCATCCAAGACAAATCAAGCTAGTCTTGCAATCAAAACCTTTCTAGAATATCTGAAATATAAAGTTAAATAACTGGCTATTTATGGCACGGTGGTTTACTGATTAGCACCATGGCCTCAGCATCTCTAGGGGCGAGGGTTAGGTTCCAACCTCGGGGACTGTATCTGTGGAGTTTGCATGTTCTCCCCATGCTTGGTGGGTTTCCTCTAGGTTCCTCTGTTTCCTCTTACAAAGACATTCAGATTAGGCTAATTGGTGTTCCCAAATTGCCTGTGGTGTGTGCACCCTGCGATGGACTGACGCCCTGTCCAGAGCATACCCCGCCTTCTGCCCGTTGTTTCCTGGGATAGGCTTCAGGGTTCCTGTGACCCTGTACAGGATAAGTAATATAGAAGATGAATGGATGAACTGCCTACTTTTAAAGGAAGAGTCTGTCTGAGAAGCAAAAGGAGAAACAGGAGAGGCGAAGGGCAGTGACAGTT
This sequence comes from Platyallabes tihoni, assembly GCA_030068045.1. Classification (NCBI taxonomy): domain Eukaryota; kingdom Metazoa; phylum Chordata; class Actinopteri; order Siluriformes; family Clariidae; genus Platyallabes; species Platyallabes tihoni. The sequence goes on along the minus strand of JAQQZS010000010.1, from coordinate 6,481,373 downwards.
GACTTTATAGCTGCTATAACGTAAGTGTTAAGAAGAACTAATTTATTTAACAGATATTCCATAGTCACCATTAGGAATGTTTAATAGATATATGGTACAAGAAGATAAAACACTTAAGGACATGTTGTGTAGCAGGTCACATCACACCATCCCATCACTAAATGTTTTCCTATAAGAAAACATTACAAGATAGTTTTGTTTATTCCTTTGTTAGCAAGAACATCCCTCAGCAATCAGGGATGTACCGTGCATTTAGTCAGGCCCAGCACTTCTTCTCAGATTTTAGAATTGTAGGCTTGAACATCTGGATTCTTCTTCCTCCAGACATAAGAACTCCTCACACCGAGTTTCATACACACGTTGCCGCCTCAGTTCAGGTTTGGCTCTCAAAATCTCTCTCTCAGGCCGCCGGAGTAAAGTCGAACCGAGCTTTGAGAGATAAGAAAAGCCTGGAGATGAGAGAAAGTGTTCGCCAGCTGCTTGGGAAAAAAATTAAGAAGATGAGAGACTTTAAAAGGGACAGACAAATTGCGTGTGTATGTGGGATTCCTGGGCAAATAGTAAGAGGATTAGACATAAGTACATAAGTATGTGAATGGGGGAGGCAGTAAGGAAAGACAGGCATTGAGGGGAAAATTAACATTTTATGTTTTAAGTTTGAGAAATCAAGTTTTTGCTCCATTTTCAATTTGATACTCTCTCACGCGGTGCATGAAGTAGCTACCACGCATTCAGTGTGTGGGTTTGCGTACTGTATAATCTACTAAGCTTTATTAAGCAGTTATAACCTCACCCCTGGAATACTAGTCAGCTTATTAAGTGTTAATTAACAGCTAATGGACTGTCAGCGAGCGCTTTTACTAAGTAGAATAATCGAACGCGTTTGGGACGCGGGTGAGCATTTTGAGCTAATGAAGGGTTGCCAGATTGAAGTCGCTCTTTCCCCGCAAAGAGGGCAATTAGTGTAATGTGCTTGGTAATTACAGTGATTGCGTGACTATAATTAGTTTAATTATGCGGTTGAGTAGTCGGCTCAGGAACCGTGCGTGCCGTGGCCCAGAGCACGATGTCGACAAGCTGATACTTCAGATATGTTATTATGAACAGCAGTGAATATAAATAGTTGAACAGCTGTATGCTGCTAATACGAGGCACGAGTCTATAATACCAGCGTATAACAAATTAATTAGACATCATAGTAATATGATAATAGTGTTTGCTGGTATGCATGGGTTACATCTAAACCGTTTATAAACAGTGTAGCGGTCTTGGTTTACTGTGTGTATTTTTCCAGTGTTGTTGCGGCGCCCAGTGAATATTTTTTGTTCTTCCTCACTTCCTTTTCTAGAAATGGATGAAGTAGATTGATAACTCGGACTTTCCACTAGCTAAACAGCACCATGGAGTGTATTGTCTCCTCGGACAAGGACGTCCCACCTGATTCTGTTGTTTTTCTTGTTTTAAACAGACGCCTAGATAATTTTGTTGGTTTGAAAGACTTCCGATAAAAAACGTTATTCTACAGTTAGCGAAACAGTCACTTTTGGTGTGTTTTTTGTTTTAAAGGTAAGGGCAACGACACTCCCGTTTGATTTTAGCTATCAAAACATTTAACGTGACATATTGAGTCATTTAATGAGACGTCAAGGAGACAATTACCATTAGAGCATCAGATCTAAATTCAAATTAATATAGTCCGAGTCGTGCTTGACGATGGGATGGCGATCATTATGGTTCATTCATTTAATGTATAAATTGCAATCACTGCTGACAGACGGGACAGAAGAAGGAGAGTGACGTTTGGCTCGCGGACAGTCAAGGTCGTTTCACCGCTCTGCAAAATGTCGTCAGAAAGAGAATGAGAGTGAGGTGGGCAGAGAGACGGAGAGAGAGGGATGCATCGAGAAAACATTTTCTGATGTGACATGTTTGAACTGATTGAATTTTAGTTGTACAAGAATTATTTTTGTAAGGATCATTTACAAAAACCATACAGTAAAGGCTGAAGGAATGGATTTTCATGTATTGTAATAATATTACAGTGTATTCATTTGGTATAAAGTCGTTATGGAGGTGCATTTGGACTCGTATTGTTGAACAAAAAGCTTCAGAGCAGAGACAAGCCTTCAGTGATCAGTGAATCAATTTACATAATATTTAATGTAATCTCTTCTGCTAAAAACTCACATCCTCAAAATTCATATAATCATTTACATCCTGAAAATATACAGCGTATTATGAGAGAGTTATGAATGTGAGTTATGAATTTTAAAGACAACTACAGAAAGCATTACACTGCCATGAAAAAGAGACTTACATGAACACAAAAAAGTGGAGATTTGAAAATCTTTGGAATATTTTTGGAATCAATCATTGAGGATAAGCTGGTGTTACAGATGTGACGTGTCTGAATCATTTCTAAAAATGTAATTAAATAATGCTTTTAAACCTAAAACATTTGTAATAGTAATTATGAGAAAATAACTTTTAAATTATTGAAATTATTAAATCAGCCATAATTACTAATATTTTTTTGACTCCTTTCTTTTTCGTTCTTCTTTTCATCTTTTTTTTTTTTCATCTCTTTGTGCTTTTTGGTGGTCACCATTGCACTTTAATTTTCAGGTAAGATTTTAGTCAATATAAGCACATTTACGAGTGGCGTTCGAGTCAAACCGGGACTTGTGATGACATTTTTGGCGAATGAAGGCGTAAAACTCATTGACATTTACAGAAGACTTCAAGCACAGTGCGGTGATGAGACTCTTAGCCGCAATAAAACATCTTTATGGTGAAATTTTTTAAAGAATGATGATTGCTGATCCTGGCCGAGGTGGAGTGTTTTTATGTGAACATTTAGAGAGCGGAATGCCTGTTCCTTGAAAATTGATTGATAACTTCATGAAAGTTCTGACCACACCAAGCCATTTCCACACGTTTGGGCCATTAAAGGAGTTCCGGGGAGGCCCGGAAATAAAGGAAGATTTTTTTGTTATTCTGCACAATCAAAAGTTCCACTTTGACTCGAATGCCTAGTGTATTAATGTATCAGTCCTGGTAGGAATTTACAGTAACTGAATTATGCCTACTTTTGGTTGGTTGCAAAATGATCTAAATACCCCAAAATGAGTAGTGCAGAAAATCAGTCTCTAATGTCTCACAAGATCCGAGACACATTAGACCCTTTTTCCTGTAATATACTTTCTTCAGTTCAGACCCCACTTTGTTAAAATGCTTGTTTTTTTGTACTGCAAAATGTGAGACATAAGTGAAATCCATCGTTTTGTTCACTCATTTGTGCTTGTTCTCTTCTTTCAAAAGGGTGCCAATATTTCAGGACTGTACTTTAACTTAATTGAGCCTTGGATATAAAAAAAAGTAAAAGAAAAAAAAACACTTATGATTGGAGAGTCTATTTAAATCCAAAAACGTTAAATAAGTCAAATAATTGGTTTTTAATTGGTATATATTAACTAAACTTTTTAATTTTATTTTTAACTTCTTTAGTTAATTTCAGTAATCGCTTTATCCTGGTCAGGTGGTGCACGATGCTGGAGCGTGTCCCATGAACACTGGCTGCAATTTGATTAGATTTAATGTAAATCCTGCAGCTTTTTATTCCACCTCCTATTTGGATCTAAGCTTTAAAGCCGATCTGCCATATCAGCCTACATGTAGACAGAAACCAAAATAAATCACCTCAGGCAAGCCAGTTTTGTTGTTGTTTTTTACCGTGATGAAACCGAATCTTCTCCCCCAATTTTTTTTCTTCACCTGTATTTGCCAGGAAACTTCCTCTATATCTCATCGTCCACAGAGTCCTGCTACAGGCGAAAGCTACCTATAATCCACTTAGCGTCTAGAGGCGAGCCACGTCGCACACTTTGTAATAAATGACCTCATTTTTCCTCAGCTATTGTGCCGAGTGTCAGGGGGAGCGAACCTGCCAAATACCAGAATTAGCATAACATGAATAGCTAAGGTAATTACAGTAATGATCTGAATATAACTGATGGGGTGAAAGGGTGTACTTTAAAAAAAAAAAAAAAAAAACGGTACCAAATCAGGTGTTTAGCAATTGAACAAGGCGTTGTTTTTAGGGTGTAACTTAAAAAATCCCTATAAATTTATCTTACAGACAGCAGAGCTGCCAAGTAGTTACTGTATATCATGTTTACAGCATTTATATTAGCTAAAAAGTCAAATAAACTTGGTAATAAACGAAAACAAAACAATACACTTCACATTCATCTAGCATTTCTGAGTTGATAACTGTGCTAGCTAGCTAAGTAGTATGTTTTGTGTCAGCAGGGGCTAGCTGTTAGCTAGCTATGTGAACCCAGCCACAAACAGCAGCTAACTCTTGTCCTTTGTTATGATCTATTTTTATGTATGTATGTAACCACAACATTAATTAAAAAAAAATTACATTTATTTTACGTAGTTGCTGCCAGCAATGTGTAGCTTGCTTACTGGAGCAAGCAAATATTAGCTATCCAAGCTAAGAAGTCTCCTGTTATGACTGCTTTACCCCTAATTTAAAGTTTGTTAAATTTACATCCTAGTTTGCTGAGGCCATTCATCTATTATGTTTGAACAGACTGAAAAGAGGCAAAGATATGGCATCCTAAAGCGAATAAATCACATCTTAAATAAACTTTTTAATAAAAGAAGAAAAAAAAAAACACTTCCCATTTATCTAGCATTTCTGAGGTGATAACTGTGCAAGCTAGCTAAGTAGTAAGTTGTGTGTCAGCAGGAGCAGGGGCTAGCTGTTAGCTAGCTATGTGAACACAGCCACAAACAGCAGTCAACTATTGTCATTTGTTATGATCTAGTTTTTTGATATGTATGTAACCACAACATGAATAAATACATTTTAAGTAGTTGCTGCCAGCAATGTGTAGCTTGCTTACTGGAGCAAGCAAATATTAGCTATCCAAGCTAACATGTCTCCTGTCAGGACTGCTTTACCCCTAATTTATATTTGTTACATTTACATCCTAGTTTGCTGAGGCCATTCATCTATTATGTTTGAACAGACTGAAAAGAGGCAAAGACGCCATCTTTAAGCGAATAAGACAAAAAGACTGTCTTTTTTACCAAAAGAAAACAGTGCTGAATTTAGCTTGCAAAGTTAAAACTTTGCCTCTGATTGTTGCACTTATTGTGAAGACTGCTTCAGAAAATTTTACCATGTTAACAATTTTACACAGTCGTTGATGCGTTCATGTGCCACAGTGACCACACAACGCCTAAGTTGTTACAATAGAATCTCTAATGTCATAGAAAAAGCATAATATATTCAGTAGTATTGTAATAGAAAATTCACTCAACAGCTTTTAACCAATCAGTGTTGAGAATTGAATGAAATTCTTTACACTGTGTAGCATATACAAGGGCCGTCCAAGTTATACCGGGACTTCTGATGAAATTTTGAAAACATTTGAAAAATGATAAGCAACTTATCACCAACTTGCGGAAGAGGAGCATCTGTCTGTGTGAACCTTACACACAATCATTCACCAACACCACTTGCAAATTATAGGACCTCGGCTGGGAGGTTTTGCCACATCCTCCATACAGTCCTGACCTCGCTCCAAGCCATTTTCACAGCCATTTTTTGGGCCATTAAAGGAGTTCCTGGGAGGCCAGCGTGTCAATCTTGAAGCAGGCAGTCTGATCATGGAATCGGTGTACTAAGAAAAATTTGTACATCGATAGAATCCAAGCACTAGTGAAACTGTGGGATAAGTGCCTTAGTGTAGCAGGGGATTATATAGAGAAATAAACTGAGTTTTAACTACTGTATAATGTATTCTGTTTTCCTGCTTTGACTTGTACATCTCTCAAAATTACAGTCAGTAGCATTGTTATAGGAAATTAAGCAACACCTTTCGATCAATCAGGGTTGAAAATTTAATGTTAATACACAGAAATTCTTTATACTATTTACCATACGTAAAACATAGAATAAAAACATATTACACCACTTGATTCCTTGGTTTATGAAAAAAATAAAGCATGGAATCTGGAAATAATTGGTTATAATCTAAACAAATTAGTTTCCTCTTTCCCGAGGCAGCAATCGGATGTGTTCCTCAATCTCTTTAGTCATTGTTAACCCCCGTCATAGCCTTTGACGCTGCGTGGCCTTTGACAATCGAGGCGTGTCCACTGTGGTAATTGTGTAATAACTTTCATTGCCGTTATTAGCTCAAAGGTTCCTCATGCCTGATGGAACGAACAACATGACTAATTAGAGTTGACATGGGGGGCAAGCAGAGGCAGAGGCAGATCAACACAAGCGTTTCTCTTTCCCCTTTGACACAGCAGGAGGAGTCGTCAGATGGTATAAAGTGGTAAAGGTCCTTCTCACCTACGCAAATATCTTGATCTATGCAGGGTGTTAAGCAGGTTTCGTAAACGCTGTGTCAGGGTAAAGAATTTATTTGACGTGCAATATGTAAGAAGATGAAAGAAGATGGAATCCTATACTGATGTGTGCAAACATTTGCATCCACTCTGCCACTGAATAAAAAAATTCACTGCTCAAAGGAAATAAAAGAAAAGGATGAACAAGCAGGTTATTACAGAAATCACTTGCGGAAATGGAAACCTGCAGAAATGCAAATTTTTGGGGTCGTTTCTGAATATTTGGGATCCCTAAGCGACAAATGTCTTGGGTCTCAGGTCATTATTTTTATATGCAAGAATGACCAAAATTAATGAGGACTGAGGAAAAACATTTGAATAAAAAATAGAATATAAGATCAATACTGAAAGAAACGCAAAAGCGGGCATAATTTTTGTAATTAACTGATATAGGTCATTCAAATCGCACATGTTGGTCGTGTGCAAGTGATGCATTCGCTCCATCGTTGAACCCGACTCTTGAATCCTCTTTGAAAATCCTTTTTGTTGCAGTTTACGGTCTTCACTATGCTACAGAATGCTTACGGAGACGACTCCCTTGACAAAAGCGATGTGCACAGGTGGATTAGATACATTAAATCGAATCAGGAAGTTGGGGCAAATGCATCGCTTGTGATGGAGACTATGTTGAGTAGTACCTTTGTGTAGAAGAGTTACTCTACCAACATGTGCAATTTTGAATGACCTACGTCAGTTAATAAAAAAAAGTTATGCCCACTTTTGCACTACTTTGGGTACATCCCTAGGTGGATTCTAGGTAGCTAGTTAGTCAGAAACTTTTTTTCATTTCAGTTTCATTAACATGTAAAAGCAAGAAAAAAGACAATTAACACATTTAAGAAGAATTTAACATTAATTTCATGTCAGAATTGTAAATTTCCTCTCCTGCTTTTCCATTTAGTTTTTCCATGCTGCTTCTTTGATTCTTACCTTACACATGTCAATGAACTTATCTTAGTTACTAACATTACAGTAGGTTCAGTTTCTATTATTTTTACACATTTTTATTGCTTTCATACCCAACATTCTCGCTAAATGTCAGCAAAATGTGTTTTTTAGTCATTCAAATGGTTTTCCAGTGGGCGTGGCGAAGGAGAAACTCATTTCAGTGGACAGTAAAATGGTTGGAAGAGGAGTGAAATGGAGCAGTTTGTGGTTATGAAAAAAAGCCTCATGTGAGGGATATTTCAGCTGGAGCATTAACATTGGCACTTTGGGGGAAGCTGTGAGACCTGTGTAACCTGAAATAGTAAAATACAGTATGGGACCTTGAATACTGCCTCAGCTAAAAAAAAAAAAAACACTCTTTTAAAATGGTTTAATTTTGTTTTCTTTACTATTAATACACTAAGATACAGTAGTTGAATTTTTTTTTTTTACTTGTGATCAGAAACATCTGTGAAGCTGAACAGACTTCTTGCTTTTAATTACATTTAATTTTCTTCATTTTATCCCAAGGGTGTGCAAAGTCTTGCACTCCGTAGTAGCTTTTCTGATTAAAATACTGAGTAAATTAGATCACAGACATTTTAAACGAAGTGCAAAGAGAAAACTCGATTGCTCAAACAATGTTTTAAAGCAGATTATTATATATATTTTTTGCCCTACTGTAGTCTGCAGTATAAACTGATGAGCGGTTCAATTTTTTAGATGGAGGTTTAATTGGAAATCTGCTTTGATCTGAGACCCAGAGGAACCCAGAAAAAGGTTAGCGGGTGAAATGTTCCATTAAGAAGTACAAGTGCATGGCTTGATGACTTTCCGCCAGCATACAGAAGGAATTTTTGCATTGAGACTCAGCCAGAAATGTAAAGCTTGTTACACTATTTGGGTTCATGGTGTATTTCCTTTATTATTATTATTATTATTATTATTATTAAAATCATTAAAATGCAAACGCTAATTTGGCTTTGGCAGTAATAACTTCAATCTGAACCTTGTGCCTCTTTTTACATTTTGTTTTTATTGTCAGTTAAACTTTATCCCTAATATTGAAATAAATATATACAGTATATACTGTGTGTGTGTGTGTGTGTGTGTGTGTATATATATATATATATATATATATATATATATCAGGGCTTGACATTAACTTTTTTGCTCACTGGCCAATGTGGCTAGTGGATTTCCGGAGTCA
>JAQQZS010000010.1:6430092-6440588 GCA_030068045.1 Platyallabes tihoni | reverse complement strand
AGTTGAGGGTTAAGGGCCTTGCTCAAGGGCCCAACTGTGGCAACTTGGTGGTTGTGGGGTTTGAACCTGGGATCTTCCGAACTGTAGTTCAATGTCTTAACCACTGAGCTACCCCTGACCCCCACCACTTGCACATTACGGGAACTCAGCTGGGAGTTACTGCCACATCCCAACTTTGCTCCAAACCATTTCCACATGTTTTCCTGGGAGGCCAATGCTTAAGACTGGTGATCATGGCTCTGGTATACTGAGAAAACTTTCTACCTTGATGGTATCCAAGCGCTAGTGAAACACTGGGATGAGTGCATTAGTGTAGCAGGGGATTATATACAGAAATAAAGAGTGTTCTGTCATTCTGCACAATCAATGTTTATTTCCACACTGTGCTTTATGTAATAGGTTTCACTTAAATCTAATTTCTTCCTTCAGCCCATTGTAGAGAGATCACAAGTTCCCAATGATGCCATAAGCAAGTTCTCACTGGTGACCCAACAAGGCAAAATTAGGGGATGGTGTGCTCTCTAACACATCACAGCAACACTAACCATGTTCATAGATGAATAAAGGGACAGACTGTGCATTCTTTCAAGGATGTAACGCTTGAGCAGTTTGAGAACATGTAGTTGGCTGGCTTTACTGTCTCAGAGAGAGCATGTGTTAGTCTTTACTCTGCCTGGTCAGTAACTGGTGTATGATAGTGGAGAGACAGGTGGTGGGTGGGAACTGGCAGGTGACCAAATTGGGGAGAAAAAATGTGGGAAAATACTTTGCCAGCTGGGTAATCGAGACACCACCTCCTCCGCATCTAGTACTTGTTACCAATTTGTAGGCTGGAAAAAGAAGAAGCCTGTTTGAAAAAAAAAATGTATTTTAGATATTTGACCTTGTTTCACACTAGTGGCTCAGTGGTAGGTGTTTCGCCTGCCATGTGGAAGGCCTGGGTTTGATTCCCAGCCAGTGCCCAAACCCCCCAGCCGCTGGATACAGTGCCGGTCCCAAGCCCGGATAAAATGGGAGGGTTGTGTCAGGCAAGGCATCCGGCGTAAAACCTGTGCCAAGTTGTTGTGCCGTCTGGATATTCCAATGTGGCGACTCCTTGCTGGGAGCAGTCGAAAGGCCAACCTTTACCTTGTTTGACTCCAGTTGCACAAGCCAATCATCTACTTATAATTCCATATAAATACAAATACAAACATTTAAGTACTTGCTCTTGAGATATCACACTAACACGAAGCTTATAGGAACAGACTCAGGAACACAATCGTCTGGAAACCCTCGCTCCCACATCCTGGTAGGGTAATTGGTAGACACCGGAATCTTTAGATATTTTTTCTCACTGAGTTAAATCTTCAGTACGAGGTGAGAAAAGTCTTTCATTATTCATGTTCAAACAAACCATCATACCAAGTTGACCTTGAATGTGCCTGTGTAAACACTCTGTCGGAGAAATCACAGAAGTCTGCAGATGACTGATGAGTCACTGATGGTAAACACACAGAGGGGAACTGAGGATGAGAATCATGACATGAGTGATTAAACCGATGTACATCTTACTCCTAATGTTCTGTATGAGGTACATGAGAAATACGCAAGTTTCAGCAATTTTAAAGAGTCTTTACTTATATGAGGGTAAGTCAAAAATTATCCGCAATCCGGTTGTATTACAACTTCTGTTGGCTGCACTGTCTTATCAGTGCTTTCCGTTCAAGACTACTGTCTCCCCAGTCACTGTTGTGCAGGTGTGAACACGTTACATCAATTCACGTTACTGTGGTGCGAGCAAAAAAGTGCATCCCTCACCTTTAATTTGCACGAAAGTGGCCTAAGGGTATACCTTGTCCTGTTATTTATCAAAGATTTTGTGTGCAGTATGGAGAACGTGTTTGGATATCTCCAAACAAAATTTGGACTGATGCTCTAAGGAAAGTTAATGTTCCTTAAAGAGAATCATTTCTGGTGATGAAGCATGGATTTGCTACTACGAGTCTGAGAGTAAACAGCAGAGTATGGAATGGAAACATCAACTCAATCGCCGAGAAAATTGATGCTTAGAGTTTTCTGGGATTCTGGGACCAGTATTGGAACATTATCAGGAAAAAGGTTCAACAATCAACAGTGCTCATTACAGTGAGACGCTTATTGATGAGCTGAAGTCTAAACTTCAGATTAAAAGCAGAGGACTGCTACCCAAGGGCGACGTGACCTTGTATGACGATGCATGTACGCACATTTCTGCACACACTGCAAAAACAAGTCTTCACCTTACAAGAATGAAGATTTACTTCTGATAAAGAAGTGAAGACAGCAGTCCATTCGTGGCTCATTGAACAATAGTTAATGAGGGAATACGAAAGCTTGTTGACAGATGAACAAAGTGTATTGAAAAGCATGGAGTCTTTGTCAAAAAATTATGTACAGTACTTGTCTTTTTAAAAATTATTTTAAATGCAATCTACAGCCAGAGTGCGGATAATTTTTGACTCACCATATATGGTGTGTTCTTACTGAGTCTATTTCGAGTTTCACATTCAACAAGAATCCAATCGAATTAGTTAACCTTTATTTTTTTAAGAAGCCATGTGGGTCTGCAGGGTCCACGGTTCAATAAATCCGCCCAAAGTATCCCACTACTGACCTTTTTGTGCTCCCTGGAGTGATTAAATTTTGGTCATCACGTTTTAATGTTGTAAATGACGCACACGTCTTGCACTTACGGTATTGACTATTTAATAAAAAAGCATAATACGAATAAAATTGGACACAGTTTTAAATTTCTCCCCTGCAACAACGACATATTACACAAACCCCATCGATAATGGTAATGAGGTAATCGGCGTGACCCGACATAACCGGAAGCTTAAAGTAGTCAGTTTCAACCCCTTCTGAAGGTCACAGACTGGTATAAAAATCACTTTCAGAGTTATTGGCACCTTCAAGACAAAAGATTGATGGGATCACAAATGCTGCTATGAGAACCTCATTGAAAATCAAAAGCGTGTCCACATAAACAAACTTTATAGGTGGAAGTGGAAATGTCCTTCAAGGTCATCAAACATTATTAGACAATTCAGGAGTCTGAATCTGAATGCCTAAACTTGTATTATATATACAAAACTGAGCTATTCACATTTTCTTATAAGTGTTTTGCTATGTGATATGGATTTTTTGACCATTTGGAAAATTTAAAGGCACAGTACAGTTTTGCTATCGGCAGTATAAAACCTATTGAAGGTCAGTATGGAAAAAAAAAAACAGCTCAGAATGCAGGTAGAGCTTTAAAATTCCAAGCGAACGATTTATAATTATGAATGAATTTTATTGGATGACCTTGAAATTCCACGTTCGGAATTTCTCTTGATTATTATTTTTTTTTTTTGCGATTTACATTTCAAAACAGCAACTCAATGGTTGAAATAGTAGCTATTTGGAGAACCCACTCACTCACTCATCGTCAGCCGGGGTCCTGGAGTCTATCCCAGGAGTCTTAGTGCACGAGGCGAGGTACACCTTGGACGGGGTGCCAATCTGCCACAGAGCACACACATATGCACACACTCACTCACACACTAAGCGGAAATTTGGCAACGCCAATTAGCCTAATCTGCCTAACAAGTATTGAATTAGAGATATTAGAGAATTAGAGAGAGAATTACAGAACAAGGATATCAAAGGTTATGAAATTCAAAACTGAATTTGAAGAATTTAAATTTAGTCAGAATTTGTATTTTTTATTGTATTTTTATTAAAAAAAAAAATTATTCTGAATTTGAATAACTGAATATGAAATTGATTGTGCCCACAAAAATTTTATATAGGATTTTACTGTCACATCCAGTGGATCCGGGTTCGATTCCCGGCCAGATTTGGTTCCCGCGTCTGTGTACACGGAGTTTGCATGTTCTCCCTGTGCTTGGTGGTTTTCCTCCGAGTACTCTGGTTTCCTCCCCAAGTCCAAAGACACACAGATTAGACTAAATGGTGTTCCCAAAGTCCCCGTAGGGTGTGAATGAGCATATGAGTGTGTACTGTATACTGTAAGTGTGTGTGCCCTGCGATGGATTGGCAACCTGTCCAGGGTGTACCGCACCAGCCCCCGCATGACCCTTTATTCAGGATGAAGCAGTGTAGATGGTGAGTGATGATTGTCACATTCAGCTCCCCTGCTGTTGATCCACAACCCTGAGTGACCCACCATGCCCACTTGAGATCCAGTCCAGAGTTTAGAATTCTCCAGCTTGATTGAGCTCTTACTCACCTGTTTCTCATTTCCTGTTGATTCGTCAGCATGCTTAAATAGCTGTTTGTGAGTTTTTTGCCATTTTATTTTGATTTGCTGTTCCAACTGGTTTATCTTTCTGAGTTTTTTTTTTTTTTGCTTCCATCTGTATCCAGTCCAGTTTTTCTCTGTTTGTTGTTTTACTTGCTTATATAGATTGTTCCTAAAGATTTCACTTGAACTTCATTGTGATTATAAAACTTTTATGAATTTGAAGTCTTGAACGTGAAATCAAGCCATAACATACAATAAAAATAAAAAACCTCTTCAGGTATATGATTAGTATTTCAAATATCAGCTTTGGCTCGGTGCTATATATATATATATATATATATTTATTTTATTTTTTTTTCAAAGAAAGGATTCACTAGATTATAACTGTAGGATTGCATTGCTTATTTATTATTTTACCAGTATTTGAAAAATATTCAAAATATCAGCAATTGCATGAACTATTTATTTCCTCAATTTATGCTTTTGAGCAATTTATGCTGTTATGCTTTGCCTTTTTTTTTTTTTTAAGTTTAAATATCAAATTGCATCAAATCCTACTGCAGATATTGTATTTATCTGAATAAAGCTTCTGAGCTACCTGAGCAGATTTTCAAACCTCCCCACCTATAACGCCGCCAACAACCAACTCGTTGTCTGTGCACTTAAAGCCTAAATGGGTTTGAAAGGACTCTCAAAGTTTCTCCAAATGAAAACCGACGCCAGGCAGCTATCTCTCTCTCTAAGCTCTCAAAAGAAATGGGGGTATGGTGCAGTGCCTTGTGGGTGATAGTAGGTGCTCAAAGATTGATGGGGGGAAGGACAGTGACTGCACTACGCATGCATTATGGGGCTGAACAGTCCTTACTGCTGGCTACTCAGAAATAATAGTGAGCAGGTGAAGCAGAATGGGGTTGGGAAGAAGATGGATGGAAAATGAATTTTCAGTCCTTTTTGTCTTTGTTTCTTGTTTTTTAATATAATGATTTTTTTCTAAGTTAAACAAACAGCTGTAGTTCACATCTAACTGTTTAATCCTGAATGACTTTCAAACTGAGTATTTATCCTTGCTAAAGGAGATATAATTATGTTGTAAATGCAGTCCAGTTTTAATTTAAAGGAAAGAAGGAAAAAAAGGAAATTGACCAAATTCAGACACTTCGCCCAATACGCAACACTGTTAAATTCTCAAATATTATTGATCAGGTGGTGTTGATTAATTTTCTTTAGCAATGGTTCTGACAGTAATTCAACTCACCAGTTTATATTGGTTTCAGATCAGATAATTGTCCTGCATCAAGCATTGAAAACAATTAAGGAGATTTGAAATGACTGGAATTGGGACTGCTGAACCTTCAACCTCATGGAAGGAATGTAGTCAGAAAACAATCAATGGAGACCACTTAAGCTACGTTTACACTGTCAGTTAAATGTGACCCAATTCCGATGTTTTTGCTTATATGTGACACATATCGGATATGTTCTATGTCCATGTAAACAGGAAAAAAACGCATGCATTCCGATATTTCGAGATCGGTTTCAGGCCTCCTTCATATGTGGAAATAAATCAGATATGTGCTAATGTGATTGTCGTGTAAACAGACAGATCGGATTTCCTGAGGCATTGTGTTCTGTACGTCATTAAAAATGCGACTTCTTCGTTGTTCTCCGGTGGAATGATAACATCGCAGGTGACATGGAAGAGGAAAAGGTAACACAGGTCTCAGAGCTCCTATAAAGTATATGTATGTGTTAACACTTTCAGATAATGCGTTTTTATACCTCAAGCTACTTTTCTACATGCACACTGGCGACCAAATCTGAATATCTAAAAATTAAAGTAAAAATTCCACATACAAGATTCCTTTTAATAAGTAATAAGGAAAAAAAATTGTGTTTAAAGCAAATAAAACATTTGTGCTGTTGGTGAAAAACCATTTACATTGTACTTCACTTTAAATGGTTTTCTTTTAAATGGTTTGGCTACTGGTTAACCCTTAATGTCTTCTTAATGATTCTTTTGACAGACTTAAATTTGCGTTTCCCAGACATCCCTTCCTCCAGCTCCTCCTGGGGAATCCCTAACCGCTCCCAGGCCAGAGGAGAGATATAACCCCTCCAGCGTGTCCTAGGTCGGCCCCAGGGTTTCTGCCTCAGCTGCCTTTTCCTGGTAAACCTGCAGAAGAAGTCAAGTATAAAGAGTTAAAGAACCATTACAAAATTTTGAGATGCTCGATTGATGTATAAATGAATGCACATATTATTAAACTCCGAGCTATGAGGTGTGTAAGGGGGAAAAAAAATCAATTTTGTTGGTCAACAAAATAGAACTTCAAGAATTTTAAACCCAAAGCCTCACTTTGACTATTGTAGGTGCAGTGGATAATACAAGCCATTTCAGCCCTTTTGATAAAGATGTGCGTCCATAACCATAAGGCTACAGGGCTTTACTTCACAATACGCCCCGTGATAAATGGCTGTGCTTATTTCTTCTGAAATGGGCCTCGGCTCATGATGAAAGTGTACCGTTGATGGATGGCTGCCACGCCTGTCGCAATATCGGGGCTGTTAATATAAACCCAGTGTGTATATTTTAAGAACGTTGGAGAATTGTGATGTGTCACGGTGTGTCTGACTGTGGGTGGGTATTTACCTAGAGGGCTTGTGCGTTACTGAAAAAGACGGAATACCAAGTATGTGTGTTGATGCAACCCAATGCAGGATTTCAGCCACACAGAAATGAAGAAGGGACAAGATACCATTGTTGACTTACAGCCCAAAAGTCTGCTCAACACAGAAGCGACTAAAATAGGCTGAGTTATATCATCATCTGGGGCTGATTTGCATTTCAAATGCTGATTGTTAGGCAGAGAAGGCGTTGAGTTGTTTTTTTTTTTTTTTTTTTCTTTTTAACCCCCCCTGCCTCACTTTTACTTCCACCGCTCACACTGATTTCAAGGTGAAGCGTATCTGAAGGGGGCACCACGGGAAAATAAACTGCCATGTTAGCAGTGCAGCTGAGCAAGGTTCAGGGGCACGCGGTTGAATAATGCATGAGGGAGATGCTCCAGTACGCAGCACTATATAAATTTCAATCTTACAGATGTTTTGTCCAATCATGTCGTACATCCACGTTAAGTGTTGTCTAGTACTGTGTGGAATCTGCAAGCTTGCAAAACTTTTAATATAGGAAAACATTCAGGGGCGGGGGGGGTTCAGTGTCACGTCATGTCCTGTTTCTGAGGTGATTCAGGTGCATGAATTTCGCTGTTTGGCTTGGAGGTGTAATTAGAATGTTTGTTTGTTTGCTGAAGATGTTATGATGTCATGTCATATCCTCAGGAAACCCTGCAAATAGAACTGCTACTACCGCTGCAAATGTACTCTGAATGAATGTGAAAGACCCTGAAATGTGAAAGACCCTGAATTGTGTGCAAGACAATGTCACAGCTTGCGGGAAAGTGGAACGGTCAACTGTAGAGAAATAACAGATTTATTTGTTTTTTTGGTATGGTTTTTAAATTTACAGTACTGTGAAAAATTTATGAGACCCCCCCCCCCCCCAAAAGACACACATTCCTTTAGTTCATCATATTAAGTTGAATTAAATGATGTAGATTAAATGAAAGAAATGGAAACAAATGTTTTACTGCAAAGTGCCTTAAGATACAGCCTCAGCAGCAACCTCATTTCCCCTCTCGTCTGTTCCAACCACTCAGCATTCAGCATCACTAGTATACTAATCACCGAGCTGATCATCTGCACCCATTTCTCACTGGGTCATGCCTTAAGTTAGAAGATTTTTCTTTTTTTTTTATGTTTGATTTCATAGGTCACTATGTGGCATAACACACAAAAAAAACTCCCTATACAGAAACTGGACTGAAAATAAGAGAAGCCTGGAGAACTATTTCTCAAGACTACATTAAAAATACAAGAGGGTCTGGCTCTATGGAAGCAAAATATGACGAAATGAGGTAGGGGATCAAAATATATTTTGATACATATATCATTGCATGAGCTTAAGTGAGTGAAAATATTGTGACTTAATATTTAGATGGAAATGTCGCTGAACCGTTTTCCTCTAAAGTAGGGGATTTACACAATTTCTGTATCTGTATGTGTTTAGTTCTCCAGTATCAGTATTTGATTTATACCTGATGTGGGTGTGACGTAAACCGGAAAGATTTTTGTTTTGATTTTTGTTTGCATCATACATCATCTTTATTTTTTATCATTAGTGATTTTTTTTAAAAGTAATTTATTATTGTTGTTTGTACCTGGGCGGCAAGATTGCTTAGTGGTTAGCACTGTCGCCTTGCACCTCCAGGGTCCGGGTTCGATTCCCCAACAGTTTTGATTCCCACCTCTGTTTGCATATTCTCTCCATGCTTGGTGGGTTTCCTCCGTGTACTCTGTTTTCCTCCTACAGTCCAAAGACCATTGAATTGGTGTTCCCAAATTTACAGTGTGTGTGTGTGTGTGCAATGGATTGGCACCCCGTCCAGAGTGTACCTCGCCTCATACCCTGGTATCCTGGAATAGGCTCCAGGCCCCTTGTGACCCTACATACAAGATAAAGCTGTATAGATGATGAGTGAGGGAATAAGTCTACCTGCATATGACAATTTTTTAAATTTTTGTTTTCCAAACTAGTAATGTCATACAAACTACCATACTGTACATCACACTACATTTTTAAAGGATGTAGCTAGGCATATGTCAACCACATCATCTATCCATCTATCCATCCATCCATCCATCCATAATCTCTACTGCTTATCCTGTGTAAGGTTATGGGAAACCTAGAGCCTATCCCAAGGATATACAGGCACATGGACAAGACCACCAATCGTTGGGAGAACATGCAATATTTATATCCATCCATCCATCCATTGTCTATACTGCACTGGGTAGGGTCACAGGGGTCATGGAGGCTCTACCGGGGATTTCAGGCGGAAGGTAGGGTCATAGGCCCACCCTGCTTGTCAACAGGCAAGGCAAGAAACTGCTTGGGGCCCAAATCCAGTAAAGAGCCCCAGAAGTCTGACAAAGTTATTGAGAATTTTTTTTTAAATATTGGTGTTGAATGCTGGTTGGAGAGGCCCACTGCAAATATTTACCTAGGGCCCCGAAAGACTACCCAGGTGGCCTCTGGGCAGGGTATGCCCTGGATGGGGTATGAACAAGTCAAACAATCTGATTTTGTGTCTTGCAAATGACAGAATTATTCTTGCTGCCAAATATTCAGGACATTTCTATAGTTCTTTTAAAACTGGATCTCAGCAAGCAGCCCATTATCGAATCCCATACTGTTCATCAGGTGGCTCTAAATGGCTACCATAGCACATGTTGAATACTGTAGTAAGTCAGTGTGTTTGAATGCTCTGAAATGTCCCTCTGTGTTGGTATGCAAAGCCTAATGCGTCCCATCTGCTCTGCCTATTCTCCCATAAGCAGCCACCTGTAATGACTGAGTGCTCAAGGTCAACAGCTCCGAACCATAGCCATTAATCATGAAGCAAAGACAAGCCAGCATGCCTACCCTTTCTTTCCTGATATTGCTTGCTCACTTTAGCACTTCATGTCGTCTCCTTGAATTTATTTTTTATTTTACCCCCCTTTGTCTTTAAACCTCTGGTTGTTCACTCATCCGTCCTTGTTTGCTGTCTCAGAAGGTTGTGAGTTTACATCCCAGCACTACCCTAGTCTTCGAACAGAGCGCTTAAATCTTCTTGGTTGCTTTTATAACATCTGTTACACCAATGCATGCAAACCAGTAGCACTTTCCATATTCTTCTGCACATGTATTTACTCAGGTGGCTCAGTAGCATAGTGGTTAGCACAGTGGCCTCGATTCTCCAATCGAGGGTTCGATTCCCGCCTCGGGTCTGTGTGCATGGAGATTGCATGTTTTTATCGTGCTTGGTGGGTATACTCCGGGTACTCCAGTTTCCTCCCACGGTCCGAAGATGCACAGATCAGATTGACTGACAGATTGGTGTTCCCAAAAAACGGTCAGTAGTGTGTTCCCTGCGATAGATTGGCATCCTGTCCAGGGTGAACCCTGCCTCATGCACTAAGTCTCCTGGGATAGGCTCCAGGTCCCCTGTACAAAGGGTAAGTGGTATAGAAGATTAATTAATATATATATATATATATACTCCAGAGCCTTTGGTGCTGATACATCTGCACTGCAACAATAAAAGTAAATAATTTCCTAGTGGTA
>JAQQZS010000010.1:6416703-6426835 GCA_030068045.1 Platyallabes tihoni | reverse complement strand
AGTTTAATTTAAAAACTAAACATTTAATGTTTATGACACTTGCATCCAATTTGCATAATAATTTGGAACGCGGTGTAAACACCAATTACTCTCTCTCTCTCTCTCTCAAAAATGTATTAAATATTAAGACTCTCAGTGAGAAGCATACCAATGATCCCTTACAAAATTGCACAGTTTAATAGATTTTTTTGGAGTGTAGATGTTTCAAAATGTAAAGATGCCATCCCTATAACAATACGCTATTAAAAAGTCATGCAAAATGAAGCAGATGAATTTCATCCATCATCATTGTAACTAATATTGTAGTATACAATATTATACAATATTATCTCATTTTCCAGCCATGACCACATGATCATGGACATGGCAACAAAACACAGGAAAAAGAAGGATCACATGATCATATTAGGTCTATAAAATGTGGTGTTAGTTTATCAGTGGTGGTAATGTGTCCTTACACCTCCAGGGTTGTGTGCATGGAGCTTGCATGTTCTCTCCGTGTTTGGTGGGCTTCCTCCATGGACTCTGGTTTCCTCTACAGTCCACAGACTATTTGTACTTGGCATTCCCAAATTGTCTGTTGGCGTTCCCAAATATGTGTTTGCCGCATGATCGATTGGCACCCTGTCCAGGTTGTACCCCGCCTCGTGCCCCTACATCCTGGGATAGATAGACTCCAGGCCATGATTGATGCTATTATGGACCAAGATATTCCACAGATTCTGTAAGTGGCCACATTTACTTACTCACTCACACACTTGTCTATACCACTTAATCCTGTATACAGGGTCGGAGGGGGCCTGAAGCCGATCCCACGAGACTTAGGGCATGAGGTGTGGTATCCCTTGGACAAGGTGCCAATCCATCACATACACACGCTCATTCACACACTGTCAATTTGAGAATGGCAGTTAGCCTAATCTCCATGTCTTTGGACTGTGGGAGGAAACCGAAACATCCGGAGGAAACCCACCAAGCACAGGGAGAACATGCAACTCCACACACAGACCCAAGGTGAGTATCGATCCTGGACTCTGGAGGTGCAAGACGACCACTATTGTGGCCTCAGTGGCCACAACAATACATTATTTCCCATATTCTTCAATTTAACAAGTGTGAAAAACTGCCCCATAAACCCTGAATCTTTACAATTAATATTGTTTCAAGTTTTTTGTCAGTTAGTGCATGGACCAAAAAGCAATTTAAGTTTTGAAATGAACTGATGTAAGATAATTTCCCAACACCAAGCTTATTCTAAACATTGACCATCCCTATAGGACTACCGTATCTTGTAAAAACCATATCACTTATAATTCCAAATTTGTCACTCGCTTCAAAAAAACGATTTCTCCGTGCTATCTTCGAGAGAGAGCACAAAATAACAAAGCCCACTATGTCCCCTACAAATGAAAAGCGTAAACATACCCTCGGTGGCTCCTTTCCATTCCCCATGTTATCAGCTATAAGTAATACAGCTGTTCAGTGTCTGGCTGACCTTTGTGCGGCTGGTTTTCTCACTGCAGTAAGCGTCCATTTGTGGGAAAAAAAAAACCCCAGTGAAATTAACTTCTGGAATCCTCATTCATGTCCACTTGTGCTCACAGGCACTTTCTCGGGGATAATTGAAACGTCTCCAAATCGAAAAGAAATGGACTTCAACCAGACTACACTGCTTTTATTGAGCGGCTGAATGGACTTTTGTCAGTGTGTGAGATACCTGTGCATATTCTGAATGATGATACACAGGTCTGCTCGGCTGAAAACGAGTGCCGTTTGAATGAATAGCAACGTGATATTGATACATATGAGGCTGGGGCTTTTCTTTTTATACTCCGAACAACAAAAGCAGAGTGAATGAGCTGAGAGAGAAATGTGAGAGACTTAATCCGAGCCATAATTACAAAGCCAAGTGAGCTTTGTTTAATTTGCATACTTGTAAAAGAACTGAGGAAATTTGTTTAAATATGAACTAATTGTAGATTTTGAAGCATGTGGATTTAAATATTATATTGTCTATGATTTCATGGGGACGTATACTTCGATTTCTTGTCAGCAAGATCACGGAGGAAGACTGCTAGCTCTAGAGTGTTCATACACCATTTGTTAGTTAATTACAATTTAATTAGATCTAATTTGTAGGAACTGGACAACAAAGAAATGTCTCATAAAGGGAAAAACTATTGAACTCCCAGAATGAGAGAACCGAGCCAACAGGAATTGTAACTCAGACAAACGGGCATCCATCACGGATTCTGGGTTCAGAGGGAGTGTTGAATAAGAATACACTGTGTGTCTTGCTGAAGAATTCAACAATGGCCTTGTGGCTGTTCTGGGAAAAAAAATCTCACAACCGTCCTGAGACAAAGGACAGAATGTATTTATTGATGTGGCACTATTGACTGATTCAGGGTCAGAATCACAAGAAAAGCCAGTGGGTGGGTGGATATGAGGGCTGAATAGAGGGTATTTGTCGGGTGGATTGGGACCCGACAAATACCCTCTAGGAAGGATTATTATAATTGGGTAAATGGATGGATGGGAAAAATATGTTGGATGTTTTTGATCAGTAGGTAAATAACTAGACCGGTAGATGTATAGATGGGGTTACTGATTTAGGGTCAGTTTTGCAAGAGAAGAATTAATAAACTTGATGGATAATTAAAAGTGTGTTTAGATGGATGGATGATGTGATGTGGATGGATATGAATGGATGGAATTATAGATGGGGTAGTAAGGCATGAGAAGAATTGAGAGAGAGAGAGAGCTAAACAAAGACCGATAATTAAGAAATGGATAGATGGATGGATGGATACAGTAGATGGGTTGGTATGGCATTAGAAGATTGAGAGAAAGCAGAATCAAGACAGTTAAGAAATGTATGGCTGGATGGTTGATGGATAGATGGAATGGAGGAATTGGCGGATAAGCCGATATTGCGTTCGACTCAGATTTTAAGAAGAAGAATTGAGATGGATGGATGAGTTAGAAATAAGAAGCAACAGCATGAAATCAAGACGGATGGATTGATGGATGGTTAATTTTGTGCTAAAGATCTGCTTTAGGGTTACACATGAGATAAGAGATCAACTGACACTGAATGAAGGGATGTGGAATAATAAATAAAGTAAAAGAGGAGAGTCAACATAGATGGCTGGCTGGATAGATGGGATGGATGGATGGATGGATTATAAGAAGAATCGGTGCAGTTGAATGTATAACCAGATGTATGGAACGCATAGATGGATGGACAGATGGACGCAGCAATTATCAGGTTAAAAACAGCTCCCATCTTGTTGATCGAGCAGAGAGAAGAAAAGGTTGTGCGTCCTACCATATGGCCTCGAGTGGACAACCTCAGCTGGTCTTCCTGTCACAGCTGTAGCAGGGCAAAAGCAATCACTCCCTGCATATCACTGATCGCTAATCAGTTGTGACTGAAGAATGACCGAGCAGGGAAGCTGATGCAAAGCAGCCGTGTGTGTGTGTTTGCTTGCGGATTATTGTCCAGATTGCTGTTTGGATGCTAGGCACGGCCGGCTGTCCTGCACACAGACTTGTGTGAGCCTGCAAAGTGCCTCGTGCAAATAACAAGCTTCATTCGGGGCTTATTTTGTCGACTATCTGCGTCGCACTCTTTGTAAGACTGGATGGTACATAGTTGCATAGCTTTAGCTATATACAGAACATGCTAATTCAAAGCAGGTTTGTGTGCTGTTCGATAGTGAATGTGGGCCGTCGCTCAGATCAGACGTGTCAAGGAATATCGGCTCGTTATTAGCGTCACTGTGATGAGTCATTCAAAGGTTTGCTCTTTTGATGGAACAATGCAAATTGTTTAAGACATCGTTTAGCCTAGCATCTCATTCAAAGCAGCGTCTCGGCTGACGAACGCTAATCAGCGTCGATTTAGCTTTGCATCGGGACGAAATCAGGATTAGTCTCTTTACTTTCACTTACCCCTTTACCACAATCAACTGCTAAATGCGTTCGAGGAAGCTAAATAGGTTTCTGATTACATAAATCTAATTAGGTTCGAAGTCCATGTTGCCAAATGATACTGCATGAGTCTCTACATCCTATCTCTCCATTAATCTTCTAATGGAAACTTTCCTTCGCCATGATGGGACAAATGTAGAGAGGATGGATGTTGAAGGATTTCTACGCTCCATCCTTTAAAAATTTCCCTTTCAAAACCTAATGGTCATAATCACCACAGTACAGGCCAAGAGCTTCGGTTAGTAAATGAAGATTTACACAAATCATTCTCTCAAAGTGACTTGTTAATGAACGCGGTCTCATAAGGAACTCGTTACAACCATGTTGAGAAGAAAACCATCTCGTTCATCTTCTATGCTGCTTATCCTGTGTAAAGTATCGCGGACGGTCTGCAGGAGTCTACAGGGTGCTATTCCATCGCAGGGCACACACACATACTCACACTACGGACAATTTTGGGAACGCCAATTAGCCTAATCTGTATGTCTTTGAACTGTGGGAGGAAATCGGAGCACCTGGAGGAAACCCACCAAGCACGGGGAGAACATTCAAACTCCACACACGCACACAAACCCAAGGCGGTAATCAAACCCCCGACCCTGGAAATGTGAGGCCACAGTGCTAATCATTACGCCACCATTCTCCTGAAAAGCATCTTATAATGTGCAAACGTGTGTCAAACAAAAACGAGTGATTTGATGCTACATTGGCAATGCACATGAAACATAATATTAGATCAAAGCTGTTTTAGGCGGCATGATGGCTTAGTGGCACTGTCACCTTGCACCTCCAGGGTCTGGGTTTGACTCTTGCCACGGGGTCTGTGTGCATGGAGTTTGCATGTTCTCTCCGTGCTTGGTGGGTTTCCTCCAGGTACTCCGGTTTCCTCCCACAGTCCAAAGACATGCAGATTAGGCGTTCCCAAATTGCCTGTAGTGTGTGAAAAAGCGTGCAACGGATCGACCACCCCGTCCAAGGTGTATCCCACCACATGGTCTAAGTCTCCTGGGATAGGCTCCATGCGACCGTGTACACAAGAATACAGCGGTATAGGTTGCATATTCTCCCACTGCTTGGTAGGTTTCCACCCATACTTGAATGACATGCAGGTCTCATTATTTGGCGTTTCCAGACACCAAAAGTGACAGATTAGGTGTACCCCACCTAAATCCTCTAGAATAGGTTCCAGGCCTCCAACAACCCCGTATAGAGAATAAGTGAGTAAGTGAGTGAGTGAATGATCCCTGCTCGGGTTCGATTACCAGCTAATTCCAACACCACCACCACCACAACAACTTAAGATCACTGGTTTAAGACCTCAAATTCTACAAAAGTCTAAGAACGGACAAAATCAAAACTGTTCACAAAATGTTAGAATTTGCCTTCTATTGGTGAACAAAGGAAAAACGAAAGAGGACAGGGAGCACATTCTTCTGAGGTGTTTTGCAGCCGTGGGCAGTCGGCATCACGTGTCTCCGTGTGCTGTCATGTAAGAGGGACAGGTTGGATGGTGGGTGGGAATTAACTGCTACCCAAATTGAGTAGAAGAAATAAATTTAAAAAAGGGTGAGGGGCAAGGAGAAACACAGGCGAGGGAAGAAATTTGCACAAGGTTAAGGCTCATTAGGATCAGCATCACCTCGGGTGAAACGATAACATCATCGATACGCGAGCTATAAATACCGCAAATACATTTGAAACTGTGATGGTTCCCTCCTACACCTTTTCTCACAAGAAATCAAATTCATAATTCCTGCGCGGGAACCGTGAGAAGAGGAAGGACGAGGAGCTCAGACGGGGTACGACAGGTCCGAGGAGTCCTCGTCCTCTGAGCAGATGCTTTTAGAAAGCTTTCAGCCGAAGGGGGACGATGACGTGATAACATCGAGTCAGATAAATCACTGGTTTTATTTAGGGCAGTGTTTCCTAATCCGTGATACTATATTTCAGTGTTTGTCCTTTTCTAGAACACCTCATGAAAAGAAAGAAGAAGAAAAAAAAAGAGAGAGCAGGATGGTGCCTTGCTCTAGATCAAAGGAAGCAGAAAAATAGTTGAGAAAATATAATTCATATCACACTTAATTAATTAGATAGGGATGAGGGTGGAGAAGCTGCTGAGTTACTGTATATCGCTGATAATTTTTTCTATTAACGGCACACCCTGCGCAGGGTGGTGTGGCCTGGTTTGCATGTTTTGACCGAGCTCAGGGTAAACACACACACACACGTCATGCCAACTCAGGTGTGGGGGGGGGGGATGGAAATAAGAGGGTTGAAAGTTTTGAAAGCATGTCTGATCTACATGCAAAACCAACTCTCTCGATTAGCATCGGTGGAGTTTAAAATCGTCTCCGCTCGCCGTATGGCATAGGACCATGATGATAAAATGACAACGTATACCAAAAATATAATGACAGGAAAAAACAGATTTAAAAACATGATGCATGTAATATTATTCCAGACGGGTACATTTGGATGGAAAGAAAAGAGAAACATAACAGAAAACATGGGTTTTCATTTCAGCAGTGAGAGCAAGATACAGGTATAAGCTGCCACTTTGTGTGTGTGTTGTTTTTTTTCCCTTATTCGTTTGGGATTTTTTTAAAAAATCCCAGCTCTAAGCAGAAAGCATAATCAAAATCAGGATGGGGGGGGGGGGGGCGGGGAGTTTCAGCAGGAAGCGATTACAAAATCGTGTCATGTAGATGCAACATTAATAAAGAATAAATCAATAATGAAATAAACTGGTACGTGTGTTAAATGCTTTGTGTAGGTCTTATAACTGAAAAGCGTCTTAATGTATTCTGAAAACGTTACTTTTTCCTGATACTTAAAGAAAAGAAGCGCAGGTTAAATGGCAAACAACCCATAATAGAAGCATATACATACATAATTCATAGAATTTTTTTTTTCCGTTTGTTTTTCATATCAAAATAGGATTCAGGTGTTAGTAACAGAAAGCACATAGAAATTCAAACAAGTTAATTTTGTTAATTCTTGTCGCTCGAGTCCCACTTGGTGATATCGGACGGACGGCGTCTCCCGGGAAGGAGGAACAAAAAGTCAGCGTGATTGAAAGGAGGCGTGGCCATCCGACACCGGTGCATCGTGGGATCTCTCGCCGGATGAAATCGCGAACGTGACGTCTGTGATGCCCAGTGACACGGCTGTCCGTTCAAGTCGGAGTTTTTACCTTGTTTTTAAAAAAGGTGTACATTTTCATACAGGAGACGATAAAGGCATTAGATGTTACGATGTTCTTTATCCTTATTTCTTATAGGCCAATATATTTAAAAAAAAAAAAAAAAAAAAAAAGACAAATAGAAATAAAAAAGGAAAGAAAGAAAGAAAAAATGGCTGCCCAGGTGCCTGTGTAAAGTGAAGAGTCACTATCTCTCAGTAGGACCTGGGGGGGAGGAAAGCGCAGTGTGTGTGTACAGGTGTGTGTTATTCTGATTTGTGACAGTACAAGTCCTTAAGTGCTTTCAGCTCCTCGATGAGGGTTTTGTTCTGGTTTTCCAGCACGGCCACACGATTCTCCAGACACTTCACGTACTCCTTCTTCTTGCGACGGCACTCTCGCGCTGCCTCCCTGTGGCCAAAACCCAGCGTTACACTCACAGACAGAACAAGAATGTTCATACGCTTATTTTGATATTTTTTCTTAAGTCGTACCTGTTCTTCATGAGGCGGACCTCTCTCTTGCGCGTGGCCTCCTCTGCGCCTCCCTGACCCGACGTCATCACCACTCCGGGAGTGATGCCGCCTGACGCCGCTGTGCGGATCTGATACGCCTGGACATCGCCGGACGCGGCTGAGCAGCGAGGCACAAAAGGGAAGGAAGACGACATGACTTATTAAATATCTATCACGTTAGCGGGTTGAAATATGGACAACAATATTATATATATACAGTATATTAGCAAATAAATACTTCTATACATCATGATGATCTCATGTTATTAGAAAAAAAAAATTGTCAGGTCAATCTGTCTTGTCTCCGCTAGCCAGCTAACAAGGCCTCTTAGTTAGCTAGCTTTAGCTCTTCTGTTAATTTATGTTGTAAATTTATGTTGCATGTAGCACCTTGGTCCTGGAGGAACGTTGTTTCGTTTCACTGTGTACTAACTGTATATGGTTGAAATGACAATAAAGCGAACTTGAACTTGAATGATGGTGTGGAAAATATTAAAACGCACAGATGATCAAATTAGACTGATCTAAACCTTTTTTATTTTATCTCAATACAGTATAACCTTGGATTGCAGGGGGAAAAATTGTTATAATACATTTTAACTTGATAAGTAAGCGAGGACTTGAAATACAAGTACTGTAATACGTATACTTTTTTCTGGAGAGCGTCATGTGATCACAACTGAGCCAATGGTTCTCTCTCACGCACTGCGGGATTGTGGGTAATCTACCATGCTTGGTCTCGCAAACTCTTATGGGATGGCTGTAGAGTTTCAAAGGCTGTAGTAGTGCGGGAAATTATTCTGTTTAACGACTTAAAATGCAACGTCACATTTCCGTAAAGTGCTTAACAGGAGGCGTTCGTTAGAGAGGTTCCTTGTTCAAGTCGCACAAAAACAAGAAGAGAAAATCGTCCTACACAATAACCCTCATCTCTCAGTCTCCCTCACACCAGCTATTGATCCTTTTCAAAAGGTAAAGTGCAGGTTAATTTGTTTTATTGCTACTTTTATATTTTGTATTAATCATTTTTATACGAATACTTTTGGGTTGTGGAACCGTTATTTCCGTTATTTCTTATGAGGGAAATTCGCTTTGATATTCAAAGATTCAAAGGTTTAACTGTATTTATTAAAAAAAAAAAACTGTAATAATGATTTATTGTGCAACCCGCAGGAGAAAAAGCGCAGAATAAACATTTTAATTTCAAGTCGATGAGAATATAAAAAAAAATTATTTCAAGAAGAGAAAATGTCCCTATATAAAAAAAAAAAAGAAAAAAAAAAAAAGCAATTTCTACTATGTTGAATTTATGTTATTGAAGCAAAAAATTCTGCCTCATTAAAAATCCTGAGAGATTTACTGCCCTGCTGGACAAACTGCTGCTCTGAAGTATAATGATTCAAACTCAAAGTAAAATAGTTTTTTTCTTGTTGTACTTGATATAGTGGCTTCGTGTCTGAACAACATGAAAGAAAGAAAGAAAAAAACTGAATCATTTGACACTAATGAGGATTGAATTTTTTTTTCTTATGTGCTGCATTGAAAACTGTTTTGCCATCAGGAGTAAAAGTACTTGACACTTTCTCTTGAATCTTGCACAAAGTTAATAAAAATAAAAAACAATAAAGAGAAAGCGGAAAGCAGAAACTCCCTGAGGCTTTCTCTTTTGGAAAACAAAGCATTTGTAACACGTGAGACTAAATAATAAATGATCTGTTTATCTGGAGCTCCCACTTATAAATTCCCCGGATCAAATCGACACTTGATCTGAGAAACATGTTTGTGTTTGTTGAGTCCCGTGTGTGAAGCCTCGGTATCGCCTCGAGGCATTATAAATTTATCCAGCAACATGTGTGTGTGTGTGTATAATTGAGCTCACCCTGCACCACCACCTGGTTACTGGGCACCAGGATCTGCTGTCCGTCGCTGGTCTGCGCGTACTGCAGGATGGTGGCGCCTGACTGGGACCCTGCTGTGTTAGTCATAGTCAGAGTCTGCAGACCCTGAACGCCATCTGTGCCGTTATTGGCCAGCTGTATGGCTCCACCCTGTGTGATGGCAACTGAGAGAGAGAGAGAAAGAGGAAGTGAAGCAGAACGCCTTTCACACACCACACAGTCTTTCCAAAAAAAAAAAATATTCATTAAGCAGTGAAATAATCCGAGCATCAGATATTAATAACATTTCATATATAATAAATCAGGGAACGTTCATGTGAAGAGGTAAAAACCAACAAGATATTTTCTTGTCAATTACAAAGCCGTTACTTTGTTTGTTTTTGTGTTTTAATTACACAAAATCGTGATAAAATCACATTCAAAGTCTTTGTTCTCTTTCTTTTTATTAAATTTTATGATATAAATTAGGGCTGCAACAACTAATCGATAAAATCGATAATTATCGATAATCAAATTCGTTGTCAACGAATGCCGTTATCGAT